>JABUQX010052523.1:30000-51856 GCA_015478945.1 Trachelipus rathkii | reverse complement strand
AGGAGAATTGATAGTCCTCCCTATCCAAACAGTGGATGCAAATTAACGGGTTTTGTTAAGTTTAATTTGTTATTGAAATAATAGACGATTGTGACTTTTGAAAACAATCTAGCGTTTGTGAAATGAGCGCTTGACCTCCAGCCGACGGACAAGTCAACACATATCCCCTACCCCAGTCACCGGGGATCCGGCGGAGAAGGCAGGGGAGAAGAATGTAAGGCGATTCTGATTTGGGAATCCTTATACTTATGATAAAAAAATAATGATACAAATGAATTTGAATTAACTTCAAGGGAGACTGAAAAATTGGAAAATTGTTACACTATGAAATATTATACTTAGTGTTTTTTTCTTCTTCTCTTTCTTCCGAGTTAAGGCCTATGAGGAGATCCATTAATTTTAAAGAAAAAGCATCGTCGACTTGATCTGGAATAATGCATGTGATGGAACAGTTTCTTTGGCAACCTCTACTGATAATCGTTTGCAGCTCTGTTAGAAATTATAAATTTTGATAAACATATTATATACAACATTCTCAGCGAAGCTTAAGACTAGGCAATAAGAATTCGCTATTTTACGTAGAACTGGGGAGTGCCTCAACCTTTGAGCTGCTTTCTCGAATTAATCAGATAAGGAGGGCGAGCCCCGATTGGCAGTTTCGCCAGAAGACGCAAACATGGGGGCTGCATTAGAACATTTTTATTGATAAAAGGCGTGATCAAAATGATTGTGGGCTTAGCTAGTTTATAACCAACTTGTCGCATGCTTATGCGGCAGATAATCCAAAATTTGAATGTTCTCGGGGCATGCCTTTTTTTTTATTCTTTTTTTTTCCAAAGGGAAAAAAAACCAAAACAGGGGGTTCGTTTTAGAACTTTAGCGTATTGCCACTAATTCTATTAATCCAGACCGAAAAGTAGTCATCCTTAGTAATGAGGCTTTAGCGATTAATTTCGGAAAGCATATGTATCGAATTCGATCTCTCCCGCTTAGCCGCTGTCTCGTTTAATGATTACCGCTTTGGAATATGAATTAGTTTTAGTAATAACTTGATTAGGAAAGTATCAAAGTCCTTATTCCTTGAATCTTAAAAGCACCGTGAATTTTTTTTTAAATTTTAGACCCTAGCATGGATCACTCAAACGATGGCCCGCTTGTATACCTGTTACAAGAGATACAGGAAGAAGGGGCGGTGCTTATGTTAACAGTTGTGATGTACGCGTGCGAAATTTTCTTGCCTAAGCGCTTCGCTCAACAGCGATAGTAAACGAAACCATGTCAGGGGAGGGGGGCAGGAGGGTAAAGACTCTGCCGACTAGTTGATGAGGGGGGGGAGGGGAGATGAGGAAGGAATGTCCTTGAAGGAAGGAATTTTTATTTGCGAGGGTTAGCGGCAAACTTACCCCACTTACCATCGGAATTGTTACATGGATCGCCCAGATACAATTGGGACGTGAACATAGCTCCATCATCTTTGTTGAGGAAAGCAACGAAGAGGAAATCAACATAAATTAACTTTGGACGCGGGGTCATTCGCGGGTGGGGGAAGAAGCATTCGGGCGAGTTTTTCCAACTAGCTTTTGTGGCCAAGGTTCGGACGGGAGGGTTCGTCTCGTCGTTGATTTGAGGTATACTTGAACCAAAGATCCAACCTTCTGACCAATTTTACCCTACCCAGAGTTTATGATTATTATATTTGCAATTGCAACATTGAAGTTATAAAAGGCTAGACGATAAATTAACAAGGAAAGAAAAACATATAACTATAAACGTGCAGTCAGTCGAGGAAACAAAGAACTATTTTTTTTCACTACTTACGCGTATTTGGTACACTACAGCATTCTTTTACTATTGTATTACAGGACCATAAGTGTTTTATTCTTCTAGCTTGCCTTTCCAGCAGCTTCATGTCATCTTTGCTTGGGGAATTTAAAGCAATGTTTTTGTTTATCTAGATGACATACCTAATTTTATGCCAGTTTCGAACCTCTTGGAAGAGCGTGATGTATGCAATGTTGGAGAAAGTTCTTTGGAGAGAAATTAACAGTGATATTGAAAGTTTATTCTGACCAAAAAAATGTTTAATTTTTGTAATGCGGTCGGAGAAACAGATTTCTTATACTTCAACATTAGCGAGGAAGGGGCGTTAAGGCGCCTAGCAAAGAGAACGATCCAATGCAGTGGTGATATGTTGCACAAACAACAACTATCAAACAGACTTTAGGGCATCATTCCGGTTCTATTTATAACTTTCTGCCCGAGATGAACGCATTAGTCGGGAGCAGGCCCAATTCGTTTGCACAACCCCTAACGAAGATGTGTTTGAAAGGGAAAAACCCCCCGCTCACAAATAACAAGATTTCTTGGGAGTGGAAAGCAGACCGAGGCGTTTCTGACGCTTAACAAAGCGGCGTTTTGAGTGCCCACCACGTGTTGTCATGTTCCCTGATTGAAAAAACGAGTCAGTTACTCATTATACACAGAAGTGTGATGAGCTCAAAATAAGCTAGCGACCGCATGAATGGGAGCAAGCAATGTTCAGACGAAGATTATTCCTCTTCACAAGTGCCCTTAGTTTAATTGAGGTGCGAGGTTGCGACTGCCACAGTTAGTCTAGAATTGTATTATGCGTCACAAACAGTGTTTACCAAAGTGGACTAAAGTATTTGGTGTATTTCTTATGATTTTGTCACCAGCAACAGGTGAGAGTCCCGTGTTCGATTCCTCATGTGTGGCACTGAAAAAGTTCATAAATATTCGGAAATAAAATTATTAAAACGCCATTGCAATTTTGACATTGAGTTTAATTTGGTCTCTAAGGCTAGAAATTAAATGGCCGATATCGGGTTAAATAATTTTGACAGAATTGGCCAACGAAAGAAGTAAGATTATAGAGGCTGGGATTTGGCAAATTGCAACTGAAGCTTGTTATAGAAAATGGGGAAGTGGGCAGTGGCCAAACCAAATACTATGGAGACGGGAGGTTACAACTGAGAGGAGGAGTTTAGTGGAGGAATTTGATGGCGTTATTGGAAGGAGCTAAGCCCTCTTAAATTCGCACGTTTAAAAAGAACAAGGCTTTCACTGGACAGTATATATAATATAATAATAATAATAATTTATTTAATTTAAATAATAAATAAATAATAATAAAAATAATAATAAGCAGGGTACTAATCAATGGAACAAATAGTAATAGAGGAATTAATAATAAAAAAAAATAAGAAAATGAATAAAATAATAATAGTTATCAATAATGGATATACTGAAGTCTAGAATCTTTCATACCGAAATTAAACAATTAGAGTACATTGAATAATAAATATATAATAATTATAATAATAATAATAATATAGAAAAATAGAAAAGGAACGACAGTTTAATAAAATATAGAAATATTAATATATACTTAGTAAATAAAAATATTGATTTAATTAATAATAATAGGAATAATAAATCAATAATATATAATAATCATAATATAATATAATGATAACTATTCCAACGAGTAGTAGTAGTAGTAGTATAGTAGTGGTAGAAGTAGTAATAATACATAATAATAAATGATTTAGTAAAAACGGTAGTGGTAGTAGTAGTATAGTAGTAGTAATCAATTAATAATAATAGTGCCGATGATTAAATTAGTAGCGATATCTATTAAAGATTTTAAGGATTTTGTAAATAAAACTATAACTTACAGTAAAAAGGGCTTAAATGGAATGTATGAAGAAAATTCAGGATCGTACTAGTTTCAAAGAAATAGCGTAGTAGAGAACAGGAGGGGACTGATGGTATATATCAAGGGCCCTAATAAAGACGAGGCGAAGACTAGTGGATTGAAGGCCTGCCACAAGAGCAATTCATCCATCGGGCGGAAGAGAACTATTCTTTTGGCGGTACACTCTATGGGCACAGCATAGTAATATTAGACCGGAAAATCTGGTGAGATGATGTCATAGAAGAAATACAATAAATACCAAAGTCATTGGGAATTAACGGACGATTGACTATCTTGAACAGCTGGATTTTTGCCTGTCAAAATTATATGATCATTCTAGAGTAAGAAATTATTATACAGAGTTGAATGTCTGTCCAGAAAAATAGAGCGTGAGAACGGAAGTCTCACAGAATTCGGGCAGATTTAAGGAAGTCTCGGAGAAGTTTGACACCCTCCATTTGTCGGACTTATGTAAAGTTTCCGGCTTATAGTATTGGGTTCAATTATCTGCTTGTTTTTATCGACAGATTAGTAAGTATCCCTTCGCCTACCCTCTTGGGCAGGCGACAGTCCTCGACTCGGTGTTGAAGTGTTAGTGAGCGAAATTTCCGTTTTGTGGTCTCATAAAAAGACTCATTATAAAACCATGAAGCCAATTGCAGGGCCACAATTTACTAAAGCTGCAGTGTAACCTACTCGGGCATAGGATAAATTTCACAACGGCTAAGCTCAGCCCAACGTTGATGGACCTAGTGAAATTTGAACCAAGCTCTTCATAATTGACGCTAACGGTGTATGTATTAAATGCATGGGGAAAAATGAAGGGTTAAGATTGGCCAGCAGATTTAGCTTGATCTTTATGCTGCCATTATGCCTTAAGAGGAAGGTATTCGACAAAGTATTCTTATGTTCGGCCAGAATCTATCAGTGCCAGGAAGCTTGTTACAGAAGGAGGCACTCGGTGCCACGCGGTCAGTCAAAGGGCCTATTTGAAGAAATTAGTGGCTTTATGCGTAGGCCTTTGGCACCACATGTTGTATAACCAGCATCAAGTCATTATAAGCGATTTCCCACCCCAATCCTTAGTTACATTAAGTGAGGCTATTGCGTTAAGGTGTAGATTAAAATATGACGAATCACTAAAACCTGAATATTTCGCTACGATAGAAAAAGTATTGAAATGTATGATCTTCAAAGCATGGGAAAGAAGCAGTGGAAAATTTAAGAAATGTAAGACATTATTTCATAAACGATAAACCGACAGGGGACGGCTGAAAACCCAAGAAGAAAAATAAGGTCTAAACTAAAAATAAAAAGAATAAACTAGAAAAAGAGTAAAAGAATTGACATAAATACAATAAAAAAAAAAAAAAAAAAACAAAAAGGAAAGAGACAAAAAAGGAGGAAATAGGGGGCTTTCTTAGTTCATGCATGCGCAGTTCTTAGAATTAGGCGAGTAGTATGAATTGTTTACTTATACTTCCAAAAAAATGCGTCTTCTTTCCTCTAATCTAATACTATTTAGACGGAAACAGATGCTGACCAAAACACTAATGATGTAGATAAATTTCCCGCAGTGTTTTTACAAAATGTCACAGGCAAGGGTTTGTGATAGAAGAGTTGAAATAGCCAAACCCCGAAGGTGGGGATTAAAGAAGGCGTCTTTCATGTTTTTGTAACAAATGTATATGTGGAGAAATTAAATTGTATTTCGTAATAATTAAATTGACTAGTTTGATTACTCAAAAAAAAAAAAAAAAAAAAAAAAAAAAAAAAAAAAAAAACAAACCCTTGTGAAGGCAGGATGTATCATCCATCGCACTTCACAATAATATGTACACCTCTCATCAGTAGACTCATGTAGATCACAATTTTGCCTTATTAATTTCATTTATATATATGAAAAAATATTTAACGATTCTAACCGAATGATCCTATTGTTGTAAAAATCGAGAGGCACTGCAATGCCTCGCCCGACGAAGATGCCTAGGCATTTCGAGGGAAGGAAGGCAGTGAGATACTCAAGCCCATTTAAGAGAGAAGTGGGGTCGTATGGATAGTGTCGGCTTGATATATAGGCCACAGGAAAGTTGGTGTTGATTATAAATAATATATGGATTAACCTTCACCAATAATTATTAAGTAACTGTCGAAACTGGGGCCCAATTGTGTTAATTCTTAAAACATTGATGCAATTATTTAGCTACCTTGATATTAATCGTCTTTAGAAAATAAAAATAAAAAGTAATGTACACGACTTTTCGCTTCATTATCTACACTTCTCAAAGGAGTGATACATGAATGTATATGAATGTAAGTAAATTGAATGTGTATGTATTTATTTACTTAGATTACCGCAGCAAGTTTATAAACACAATCATTCTAATTTTTTATTTCCTTAGATAATTCATTTAAAATTTTTTATACTTTTAGAATAAATAAGATATTTTTTTTCATGTTCAGGAAAAATCATCCAATTCTCCCTCCACGTTTCTCTCTCTCTCTATGCTCTCTCTCTCTCTCTTCTCTCTCTCTCTTCTCTCTCTCTCTCCTCTCTCGTCCTCTCTCATCTCTCTCTCTTTCTCCTTCTCTCTCTCTCTCTTCTCTTCTCTCTTCTGCTCTCTCTCTTCTCCTCTCTTTGTAATGTCCAATTCTAATCTATTCATATCTCATGAAAGAAGTTGAAATCTACTTCCACTATCTATCTATCCTACTATCTATCTATCCTATCTATCTATTATCTATCTATCTAATCTATCTATCTATCTTCTTATCTATCTCTCTCTCTATCCTATCTATCTATCTTCTATCCATCCATCCATATCTATCCATCTATCTATTCTATCTATCTATCTGTCTGTCTGTCTGGTCTGTCTGTCTGTCTGTTCTGTCTGTCTGTTCTGGTGCTGTCTGTCTGTTCTGTCTGTATGTCTGTTCTGTCTGTCTGTTCTGTCATTGTTCTTGTCATGTCTGTCGTTGTCTGTCTGTCTGCTGTCTGTCTGTCTGTCTGTCTGTCTGTCTGTCGTCTGTCTGTCTGTCTGTCTGTCCTTGTCTGTCTGTCTGTCTGTCTGTTGATCTGTCTGTCTGTCTGTCATGTAATGTTTTTCTTGTCTTGTTCTCTCTCTCTTCTGCTCTCTCGTCTTCTCTCTCTCTCTCTCTCTCGTCTCTCTCTCTCTCTCTCTCTCCTCTCTTCTCTCTCTCCTCTTCTTCCTCTCCTCTTCTCTCTCTCTTCGTTTCGTACAACACTTTCCTTTTTTTAAAAAAAAACACAAAAAACAAATAATTTATCACTCTAAATACTTCCCAAATTTATTTCTTCAAAGGACTCGAACGAAGACACGTATTTGTTTTTGTTTTTTTTTTACGATTAAAATTTAGAAAGAAAAACAAATAAGGAGATCAATTTCCAACATACTAGTTTAATTTCTATGCAATTGGAGAATATATAATAATTTATTACTATTATATAAATATATATATATATATATATATATATATATATATATATATATATAGTATATATATATATATATATAATCTATATAATATTATAATATATAATATATATATATATATATATATATATATATATATAGATATATAACTAAGGCAGAGCCGGACAAACCAAAACGCACACAACGAAAGGAAATCTGTATATTTATATTATATTATAGGTTATATTATATATCATTATATATATATATATATATATATTATATTAATATATATATATAATATATCATATATATATATAAATAAATTATATATATATATATATTATATATATAAAATATACTATATATATATATATATACTATGATATTGTTATAATGATACACACACAAATCTTCGAGCGATATTGTAACATCCTGTTTTCAATCAATGCGAATTGATTTTATTGCCCTAGAATTGTATAATTTCACAATATATGTTCTAAGAATTGGAATTGTGAATAAGGAGAATAGAAAAATAAAATGCCCCATCACAATGAATAACTTAATTTATCGCCATTTGTGTTTTATTTACAACACTCCTTGATGAAATTCTTGTGAAACGATGAAACGCATGCATAATGATAGAAAGAAAAGGAGAGAATGTTTTTATGATAAGGAAAAATCCAAAATATTAGTTTGAGAAATTCATTTTGAGTCAAAGTAAAAACTGTAGAGGAAACAATGATATAATTAAATTTGAATAGGAAGTACCTTATATATATAATAATATATATATATATAATATACTATATTATATATATAAATAATATATATATAATATATATATATATATATATATATATATATATATATTATATATATATAATATATACTATATTATATATATATATAATATATACTTCATATATTAATATATATATAAATAAATATATATATATATATATATATAGTTATATATATATATATATTATATATATATATTATATATATATATAGTATATATTAATATATATTATATAATATATATATATCATATATATAGAGCTTTGAAGAAAGCATTTGATTCTGCACCCAGAGAGACGTGACTATTAGGTTCTGCGAGAGTGATTATAGAAGTTGGAGAAGCAGAACTGAATAAAGCGAGTTAGAAGTACATTCCGTGAATAGTATAAGTAGGTCAAGAACAGGATATTAAAACGAAGGGGGGGGAAAATGGTTGAGTAAATCTGGGGTAAGGATTAGGGTAATGTGCTTGTCGCCATAACTAGTTTATAGCGATATTTGGACACAATCATAAGAGGTGTTAAAGGGAGAGTTAGAACAGATTGACGACGACATCCATGGGTATCATGCAGATGATTGGCAGAGAGTTTAAACTCCAAAAGTGAGTGCGTGTGTGCTTTGCAGAAAGTATTAAGAGAAATAGGATTTGAATTACGAATGTGGGCGAGAAACAGTGAAAGATGGTTGTACAGCTATAGGAGTCGAGGAGGGAGGAGGAGTTGATAGTGGAGGTAGAGGGTATAGAAGAGAATTAAAAAATGTAAGTAGATATAAATATTAGGAAAGACATCTTGGAAGAAGACATGGCGGTGTGCAAGGAAATTACGAGTATTATGAGCATGTAAATTCAGGACTGTAAGAGCATTAACGCATCATGAAAAAGATGAAATCGAATATGAACAAAGGGGGAAAGAGGCAATATACGAGGAATATGATATGGTCCCATTCCACAGTCCTTTGACACCAATCGTTGATCACTGGATGGTGAGACAATGGACGCATGTAGTAGAGGGAGAGATAGATTTCCAGACAAGCTGAGCAAAGAAATTAATGTGTAAGGAGACAGTGATTGTGAAGCGGGAGAGACGTGAACGCAAGGAGAGAGAGTGAGAAACGAGAACATGGAAAGATGAAGCGTCGGAGATTTAATGTAGAAACCACATTCAAACATGGAATAAAGATCCGGAAGCAGCCAGACTGATAATGGTGGGAACACCTGTGAACAAGCAAGCAGGCCAGCAACCAACACCCCCCAGCCACTTGCAGGCAAGAGAAGAGTTGCCGCAGAGAGGATGTAGACGGCGGAAGGGAGTGAGGCGATGGAAATGACCGCAAGGAGGGTAGAATAGACATAGATTAGAAGTAATTTTCATATCTGAGGAGCACACCAGATAAATGCTGAAAACTGAGATGAGCTAGATGGGTAGAATTGATGATCTTGCATTATATACAGACATTCTTACAAATGTATCGTACAAAACGTGCCTCCAAAAATTTTTTTAATTGAATATCTTTAATTATATTAAAGGGATTCTGGAAGACTTAGTGATTGGAATAAAACAATATGGAACGGACTTATTTGTTGGCTACCCTAAGCTATTATTTAGAATACTGTAAGTTACCTGCACTTATATAGACTAGATAAAGGATGTAAAGTTAATATTATAATTATGTAAATATATAGATAATAGAAATAATATATATAATTAATAAATTATATAATATTTAATACTTAATATATATATTATATAATATTTAAATAGTATATTTATACTTCATACTATATATTAATATAATATAATATTTATATATATATTATATAATATATATATTATATATTATATATATATATGATACTAATATATACATCTACTATATATATATTATATATATTATATATTAGATACTGATAAAGATTATATAAAGGAAATATTTTGATATTAATTAATAATATATAATTTATATATATAGATATATATAGGATATATAATATTATATATATATTCAATATTATAATATATATATTTGATAATATGTATATAATATATAATAAGTACATTGGATTATATATTATATAATATATATTATACTATATATATATATAAATATATATATATATAAATACTACGATATATATAATATATTATTATATACTATATATATATTATATCAATATACTCTTGAATCCTAGGTCATAACAATTATTTGATATGGGCAAAAACAGTAACAACTGATTAGAACTGTTGTTTTTAAAACTGGTTTAGACGTCGTTCTTTTTACGCGCAGCCTCTCCCTCTATCTCACTCTCCTCTCTCTCTCGCCCTCTCTTTCTCTCTCATCTCTCTCTCTCTCTCCATCCTCTCTCCTCTCTAACTCTCTCTCTCATCTTCCATCATCTCTTGACATCATGTCTCTATCATATTCATATTCTATCCATGTGTGTGACTGGTAGACAGAACACGATATTATACATTAACTTCACCTCTTTAATTCTATGATTATCTCACTTTATTATTAACACACAATGCTTTCTGTTGTCCCGAGACATTCATCGAGCATATTTAATATCGATATGTTTTCAACTCATTTTTTTAAGCCGCATAATCTCATGAAGAACACATAGAAAATCTCAGTGTACCACAAAATTTCCATATGATTACAATTTTTACTATCAGGACAGGATTGTTGAAATAATTCAGATTAAAGCAGACATCAATCGAGACACAAGTTACCAGAGCGCTAATACGCAGAAGAGCCGTGGGCCTGCAAACAACGCATAGCACACTCGTTGGGTAGACGCCGAGGAAGCCTGACGTCGAAAGAAGATAGGTGCTCAGCATAGGAGAGACGAAGCTTTTATGAAATGAAACGAGAAACAGTGAGCCAGCCAGGGTAGAGTCGGGAAACCACAAGGGGTGAGGCAAGGCAGAGAAATCCGAGGAAAGATGCAACAGACCGAAAAAAACGCAGGTAAAGCCGAAACTATTAGGCTCAGAAGAAAGTGTAATAGAGAAGATAGGAAGGTAATATAGCAAAGTATCAGAATAGTAGGCAAACAAGAAAAGTAGAGAAGAGAAAAAGTGGTAAGGAGTAAATAAAAGAAAGGAAGAAAGTTATAAACTCAAGAAAATGATATCGATAAGAACTTCAAGAAGAAGAAGAGAAATAAAAAGAAAAAAGATACAACTTGAACGGCAAAAACAAAAAGCTCACAAACAAAAAACACAGCAAACAAGCAAACAAATATCAACAACAAATCAAACAAACAACCAAAAAATAAAACAAAAAAAAGCAAACAAAACACAAATAAATCAAAACAAATTTAGTATTAGAGAAAACGAGTAAATACATGTAGCTTTGTTGTTGTAAAATTACTAGAAAAGGCTGAATAATAAAAACAATAAAACAACTGAATGAAAAGCTTAATTGATTACTTAAATTACTAATGAGTACAACATATTCCAAGTGTCTTAGAACAACAACAAAAAAAAAAAACACAACAAAAAAATAAAAGAAAAAACACCCAAAAAAAAACAAAAAAAGAAGAAACGATACAACCAAAACCCAAACCCCAACCAACCACCCACCCACAACAACCCCCCACCCAAAAACAACCCCAAGAAACAACAAAACAAAACGTAACACAACGACAAACACACCACCAAGCCAAAAAACACCAAAACACCAAAAAACCCACGCCACAGACAACACACCCTTAAAAACCAACCAACCACAAACAACCCAAACACAAAACAAAAAACAGCAAAAAACAGACAAAACACAAAACACCACAACAGACAAAAACAAAGAACAATAAAAAAAAAACTAAGCAAACTGAAATGAAAAAACAAAGAAGAATAAAAAATAACAAAACTAAACAAACTCAATTCAAACCAGACATTAAAATCGTTGTCAATCCAACAAGTGATCATGTTACTTCCAGATTGAGCGAACAAGCTCTCACAACAACACATCCTTTTACTATACTGCCTAAATATGAACACAAACAAACCACAATTTTGTTGAAAATTCGCTTTTCTCAAAATAATCTACAAAAAGCTTACAAAAACAAAAAATAACCAAAAACACATAAAATCGTCAACTCTCGATAGTGGGGCGGGAAGACGGGAAGGGAAACTCTTATTTATGAACAAACATATTGGCCAATTTTACTCTAAACAAACAACGAAATAAGCACTGTTGGGTATTTTGTTCACAGGTCATCCATTGAAGCCAGAAGAAATAAAAAGTAATAACAATAACTATACATAATATATATAATAAATATCAATTATATTATAATCATATAATAATAAATATTATAGAAGTGTACTATATATACTCATATATATAATATACATAAATATATATATATAATGCATATTATATAGGTGCTGCACATACTATATCGTGATTCTTAATGTATTATGTACACTTTCTATGGGTCTTGTGCGCTTGCCTAATAGTGTAGTTTTGTTTCTTAATAAAATGAAAGAGGAAATAATATAATATTTAAAACGCTACCAGCCATAAAGCATTACACATTTCATTAATTTGCACCGGGAGTAAATCTTGTTCTATCAATGACAACAAAATTTGTTATCTTGTTCCATCCCAACACTCCGACTAATTGTTTCTTTTACTGCAACTTAACTGCATGCATAAATAATAGACATTTGTTTCCCATTCCTGTTTGTGGATATGGCAATGGACGCATGTAGGCACCGCAGTCAGTTTATCTTGATAATTGTTATATATGTGTATTTCAATTACATATTGAAAGATTCAGATTTAATATATATCACTAAGTGCGCTAATTCCAGATCCAGTCTCAGAAAGTACAGTGCCAATTCTCTCTCAACTCTACAACTGCCACAGTCATAGACATGACATGAATACTTTCCTTTTACACCGCCACCAATATTAACACTACTACTCCAAATCGCATGGAACTACCACACACTTTAAAAATATATATATCATATATAATCAAATATACTACTTACTTAACTATATATATATCTATATATATACTAATATATATATATAATATCTATGATATAATATATATCATATATTATATACTATAATATAATATATACTTATATATACTCTAACATAACATATATTACTTTTTTGTGACTGACTCCTTGTTAATATATCATCTATATATATATATATAATATATATAAATATATACTATACTATAATTATAAATATCTAATATAATCCATAATAATAAAACTATAATATTTACTCCAAACATAAATAATAGAGTAATCACAACCCTACTTACTATAATTACCTTATCTACTCTTACACACACACCACCAAGGTGCCACAAGATGAACACCAACTCCACACACCTCCTAAATACCCTAACTACCCACCGCCACCACCTTCATCGGAACTTATGTCACGACCCTATATATCTAAACACAAAACCCCCTCACCTAACCTCAACACCGCACAACACCTCCACCACATTCCACAGAACTCGACAATGCTATCAACACGAAACGCACAATTAAAAACGAAAACAGACAACAAGAAGCCGGAACGCAAACCACCACTCACCGAATCCTAACCCGACCCCATGCGGCGCCTAAAGGAGAACCGATATCAATAATCTCGAGCTGAACTTATCATATCATCCCACTGCATACACTTACCAGCGCTTAAAACACTTCAACTAACACAAATAGATAAAGAAACTTATATTTTATTATCACGTATAGAAAAATAAAATATATACAAAAAGATCAAAAAATTTAATAATACTATATAATCAATCTATGTATAAATAAAGAGCATTTGTCTATCTAAATAATATGAAGAGAAATAATATATAATAAAACTTTTAATATCATTACCTCTATACAATTTTTAGAAATACTTATTTAGTTTTAGCAGCTGCTGCTCCGCGTCAACTAAAAGAGCATAGACTTCTCTCTATAAGTACATGGACATTTACTACTCTTCTCACCAAGAACTTAAGGAATAACTCTGGCATTAATTTTTTCACAAAGCTAATTAAACATTCTCTATGCTATCTAACTCTAATACATCACCTCAGATTTAATCTAGAAGGTACTCGACTTTACTCACTATACTGTAGGTCTAATTGAAGTATGTTGTATAGACAGCTGTCTTATAGTTACCTAACCATTTTAATTTGCACTCTCGCCATAATTACCGATATCAGTTATGCGTATACATGACATGGAGATCCATGCCCCACTTAGCATTATTATTCTGCGTTACACATATTTACTCTCTCGTGTACCTGTCCCACGATAGGCCGATTGTTGTCACTATTATATGACACCACCCTCTAAATCTCAACAAGTAGTGAGGTACGACTCCTCACAACAGAATACCATTAGAACTATCTTTAGTAGTATTGACTCATTGACTGATATATCACTTATCTACAGAGAATATGCCCGCTGGGATATAACCTTAGATCGCTAACCAAGTACCACTTGACTCCGTGCCTCAAGGCATACACACAACAATAGCGACTACCAAGACCCATCAAAAACGCCTGTGTTGACCTAATATGTGTCTACGACACGAAAATTACACCAATCGAAGCCACGGATGACTAGATATGCGCCAATACACCCTCACAACGCTTCAAAGAATAATAGAAAGAACTTCATGTGCGAATACACAGCTCGTTAGAACCTCATCAAGCCCCATACCCATGCGGGACATTACAAGTACTCTCCTAAATGAAAACGTCTCGACGTACTGATAAACATGCGAGGTTGGAATAAGTCATGCAATTATGCAAGCTGCTCTGTGATGGGCAAATCGTCTCACACATAAGTTGCGTGAGATTTATACAAGCTAGCCTAGTAACATGATTAGTACTTGCGCCAGGTCTAGAGCCTGTTCCTATAGAACAGCTACATCGCATACCAACTAAGCTAGCCGAGCTAACTATCAGATCATCGGATCGTGAGATAGATGTTGATATAATGACCAACTTCTAGTCGACAATATATCATCTTGATCCCCGCAGACGGACATGCCAATTGCATAAACAATCGGCAGAAACTTCGAACACACGAGTCTTACACGCTGAATAATTAAAGTTGAACACACTCACTATCTAATGAACGGCTGCCAACACACAAACCCACATCCCGTCCCCCATTAAAACAGATCGTACTATAAAGAATTCACTGTAGCAGCCCAGTGTGTGGCACCGTGTCAATGGACTGAGTTTCTATAGGAGTGATGAATTGGTGTTAGAATGTACATGGTAAAAGGCGAGTTAGGGAACTATGAGGGGGGACCCGCTCCGTAAACAATAGACAACTATATTTCACCGACAAACATTTAATACTTTACGTTACTTCATAGCTAACAAAATGTATTCGACAATATACGAAACCCCGGTAAATATCAGAGGACTGAAATATCCTAACACGTATTATAAATACACAAAAATCAAACTATAACACCACCACTAGCGGGCCAAAACTATAACATATGATATACTATGTCGTAATTACCAGCAATAGCCACATATGCTTTTTGGAGTTTGTTCTGGAACAAATTTTCAAAAACAATTTTTTAGGAAATTATATTTTAATATAAATTCTGGCATATACAAAAAAATTTATCTAAGCAGAAAAGATGTCTCTCCCCCCAATATAAATGCCTTGAAAATTCACATCATTGATCGGATGAGTTAGAAAAAAAAAAATTCAATTTTTCACCTTCTTCCCAAATTGAGCAAAGTTTGAAAAAAAATTGAAATATGAGAGATATTTTTTTTTATATACTGTACGATCAAAACCATCAGATTTGTTTCAAAGACTTGTATAGTCGGGCCGCGAATTTCATTTTTTTTATTTAGGATAAATATTTTCTTTTTGAATACTTAAAACCAAAATTTTTTAAAATTTTCCAATTTTTTTTTTTTTTTTTGTTTTTTTGTTTTTTTTTTTTTTTTTTTGAAAAATTGTATTGGAAGAATAAATCCAAAAAAACTAATATTTATACACAAAGAAAATTATGTAAGTAAAAAAATGTGCCATCTATTTTCCGATTTACAAATGCCCTGAGCATATCCCTTACTATTCTAAAACAGCAAATAAAAATATTCATTCTGGCGAGCAATTAACTTTATAAGATTTACAATCCGAGCTCCACAAATGCATTAAAGTAAGCTGGTGTTTTAATGGAGTAGGAACTTCTTGGTACAAACAGAGCGCACCAAACACATCACCTCGCAAACACAAGAGCTGGGCAATAGAGAAATAGAACACAACCACGAACAGATGGTGGATCTGAGCCACCAATCATTTGCCGTCTTTACCATTTCATGTGACTAATGTAGAACTAACAGATGATTACATACGTAACGTATGTATACTATACATTATAATAATAATTAAAAATCAGATCCTAAGTCAGTTCACATTATTTTAATATGTCCAGTCTCTATAATCCCACCCAAATCCACCAATCATAATAACGGATGACTAGTACTAATACCTAAATTATATATCAGCCACCCTAAATACTACACCTAGTACACTAAAACCTATTATTACTATACACTACATAATAGATTATCAGTCCCTACGCGCATTTATAAGGATATAATATAATAAGTTTTAATATACATATAATGTCTACTCAAACGCACGGAGTTATTAAATATAAATAAAATATATAATAGCCGACCGTGTAACGCTAAACCATAACAATTACTCAAACCACTAACAATCATAGTTATACTACCATCTATTATATATACTATATATCATATATCTATTATGCCGTCTAGCACGTGTCTTACTATACAACACTACTAAGTACACATCATAAAGTAGAATCTCCGAGAACGGCACGCACTCAGTTTTTAAAACAAAATCTCCATATTATTTGACCTCAGCGGAAAGTTTAAGGAGCGGTTTTTTTTTCTTTATTTTTTTTTGTTCTTTTTTTTTTTTTTTTTGCTTTATTTTCTTTTCTGTTTATATTTTCAAAAATTTATTTTTTTTTTATTTTCCCCATTTAGCGGGCTCGAGCGGGACGAGGTCGTTCGAGACGTTTACCGGAGTCGGGACCCCGACTCCTGCACTATCTTTGCCCGTTACCATATGGTATTTCCTTTAGTTAAAAAAAAATAATTTTACATCCCTTTACACTTTTGGTATTACTTTTAAACTAAAGAATACCATAGGGTGCAAAACCGGCAAATAGATGGCCCAGGATCTCAGGTCTCTCGGCACCCACCGGGTGGACCGAATGGGGAGACTCGTACCCTCCTCTGTCCCCCGTCGGCTCGAGCCCCCTCACAATAGGCGAAAATAAAAACCGGATCCCTAACAACGAAAACATCCCAAATTCTGCATTTATTAAATATTTATCCACACGCAACCGGCAACTCACAATCAGAGAAAAAGGAAACAACACTTAAAACAAGAACCCCTGCTCAGAATACAGCCACAATCTGTAATTAGCAGACACTCATGGCAATTATCAAATTAATAATTCTAATATACCTGTTTTACCTGTAGTGCCTGCTAGCCAATCAAGTTCCTCTAATTACATCGATGTCAGCTTTAGAACACTCGACCATATAGTATATAATATATAATATATATCAAACAACAACACGACCTCACAACCCCGTAAAGATAGATATGAATCTGGCTAAACGTTGAAAAAAGTAGCAAGGTTCCTTCATAACATCCAAAAGTAGAAAAGTCCCTCTATACCTTACAGAATTCACAGGAATAGCTATATTATATATATACTATATATATATATATATAAAAATATATATATAGAATATATATACTATAGTATATATATTTAGAATATATACGTATTATATCATATATATACGTATTAATAATATATATATATATATATATATATATATACTATATATATATATATATATATATATATATATTATATATATATATATATATTGTATATATATTTCTTATTCAACAGCACCGCTGTTCCCGCATATGATGCCAGTGTTGTGTCAATCCGCATCAATCCATATGTAAACTGCGTTCGATGTCATGGGAAGTGATATAAATGTCAGAAGAGGTAGGTATTCCCAGCCCTAACAGCCATGCGAAGTATAGTGATGTTCACCATTTGACCAAACTTCGCGTTGCGAATATTAACCCCGAAACCTTTCCGACATAAAAAAGTAACCAATTTAGACTCAGAAAAAAGTTCCCGAAATTAGTGTAGTCACTGTGGAGCATTCCTCTATTTCCTTAATTCCCAAATCGCTGTGTAATCTTTCTATTTTATTGTGTTTTGTCTAAAAGACGCTTGACAATGATACAACTTGTTCTTGCTTTCTCATCTCCGTAAATTATCTTACAGAACGCAAACATAACTTTCTTTGCGCATTTAAACCTTTTAAAATTTAATTTATTAATTTTTTGAGTTGAAATAAATGATTAAATACAAAAATATTGTTGTTACGCTTGAAATGTTGAGCTTGAAAATAGTGATGAAGGTTAAAGAATGCATAAAATATAGTATTGAATTTTCATTAATTTAAATTTTAGATTAAATAAAATTATGATGACAAACTATTTTATAAAAGGAAAACTATATTATAGCGATAGCCTGCACCCGAACACTACATAACTGATCATATCACAAAACGGTTAGAACTCAAATTAAACAATTTTTTTCCTCACTTGTTCTCTACACAAAAAAATCCTTCTAGAAACTTTATGAAGGAATATTCATATTTTGAAGTTTTTTATACTCTAATTCTCCTTGCTCTGGTCTCTACCCTAGTAGCTTATTATTTATTTATAAGAATTGGAGAGGGGAAAGGTACAAATATCTAGTGAAAAATATATAACCAAAAAATAATATATATATTCTATTATAAATTATACGTACATTATATATTACATCATCACATATATATCTATCATTACTATACTACGTATTCATCTACCTACTTATACTATATATATCACTCACTAGATCTCTCTTATATATATATATATATACTATTCACATTACTTATATAATGCTATCTATCATATTCTTACTATCTATATATCACCTACTCTATATCTATCATCATCTATATATCTATATTATTATAATATATATTATCTATATATATATTTACATATATATCTATCTCATCTATTAACTATATTACTCTAAATATTACTCTATATATATAGATCTATTATATATACTCATATACTAAGTCTCATTCACTAATCTACTATTATCGTCTCTCTATCTCTCTCTCTCTCTACATCTCTCTCTCTCCTTCTCTACTGACATCTCTCTTCTCCTCTCTCTCTCCTCTTCTCTCTCATCTCTTCTCCTTTTTAAATCTACTCTCCTTTTCTCTCTCTCTATATATATATATATATATATAAATATATATATATATATATATATATGATATTATATATAAATTATATTACTATGTTCCCTATATTTATATACTATAATCCTAAGTATTATCTTATAATAATTGTGTAACTATATATTTCTTAAATATATAATTACTTAATATCTATATATATATATATATAATATACTATCATACTATAATATCAAATCTATCTAACTTATCTATCTATAAATTCTTAATTCATAAATATATCTTACCTATATATACTATATATATATATATTAAATATCTAATTCATCATATTAGTAGGCTATATATAACTAAATTTTATATCTATTATATAAATTTATTATAACTATTAAATGTTTTCTCATAGATCAAATACTAAATATTTACTATATATTATATTATTATTATTATATATACTTATATTTCTATATATAACTGATCTGAATGTTTTGAGATACTTAGTATTATCTTGAGGCTCTTTCACTGCATTATATATTCATTATTACCAGTACATCATTATATATATATATAAATTCTATACTATATATATATTCTTATATCATATTATTATATACATATACATTATATACATATATAACTATAAATCTCATATATAATCTTATATATAATCATACTTCTACTTACTATATATATCTATTATCTCTCTATAATTATATATCTTCAGTTACCGTCTCATCTATATATATATTACTCATATATTATATTATATATATATATCTTATATACTATATATATTATATATACTATTATATATACTATACTAATGATATATATGAGAAAGGTTTTTCATTAATTTTGGTATTACCGGACAACTAATGTTTATTATTACTCCTCTGTGGTAGTGAAGTAATCAAAGAGGGGATAGAGATCTGAAATAAATCACAAGATTAATATCGATATTTCATTATAATATATATATAATATAATATCATATATAATACTTAAATATATTAACTGCTTTATATATACTATACTATATATATATATATAATATATTATAATATATATATATAGTATATATACTACTATATAATAATGATTAAACTAAGGGTCTCTGATTAACTGGCATTAGGTTTCAATAACTTATCAAATAGAGAAGTTAGTAAATCAACTAGCTATAATGATCAAATAAAACATTTATCAAAAATATATTGATAAATAAATTATCAAACGATAATAACAATAAAGTCCTAAGAAATGATTAAACTATCATTTAAATTCACTCATGATGATAAACTATGTGCTTCCCCAAAAGTCTACAGCACTTCGCTCCTAATAACAATAATAACACTATTCGTCACTATATACATATGAACACACTAATAACACAACGTATATACCCTAATAACTAATCATACATTAATCAATCCATGCATAAAAATCGTAATGAAAGTGATATCAACTCAAATAAAGTAACATATCAAAATAGATCAATTACCCTACATACACTCAAATAAATAAAAACACTCATAGCCAATACATTCAATTCTCTCATACAATAACATCTAATCACATCAATTTCACATTCACGATTTTATCTTAATAATACTACATAAATTAACTAATACAATCTATTTTTACATAATCTCACACTAATTTCATACTACATAATCTTCATCCATAATAACAATACATTCACTTATACTATCCAAAATTCTATAATCATCATCCATATTTAATCACAATCACTGATCATACACACTAATTACAATACTATACTTCATATCATATTCGACATAATTCAATCCATCTAATGAGATTAATACCAATACATTAATAATAATGCAATAACTTCTTTTACTTAAGAAAAATCACTGACATCATAATAATCATTAATATACTTTACGACAACGTTAATCCAAATCTTCAAACTCACAGTTCAATAGACAATACCTCAAATACTAGTAACTACATATTCATATTGACTAGCTAAACACACATATACTCTATCATACATCTACCAATCATTCATATAACCTCATTACCATATCACTACTCTTAACTATACCACATAATATACTTCATCTAATTAAATTACCCTCTCTAAGAGAAAAGAAATAACTGATTTATCATCCTTAAAGCCCCTCTGTTTCTATCAAGTATATATACGAGAGGCTACTAGTGTAAGCACAATTACTTATATCTCTATCTCACTGTTAATCATATAAATATAGATACGACTCGTGTTCTTTAATCGAGCACAATATCTATACACATGTACAGTTAAATCACATAAAAAATGAGACTTTTCGCTTAATTGATTATAAATTATCTATAAGGCATACCTCACCGCTATACCAAGTCTTCAGAAGTCAAATCGATCATTACTGAACTACAAAATAAGATATTTGATTTAAATTAAGTATCATATGACAAATAAAACACCTATTTTTATGTAGAAATAATGTAAATCATCTATAATCTGGAGTACAAAGGTACTCTCACTACTACACCATTAGATTCAGATATAGACGGCTA
>JABUQX010052523.1:5000-17500 GCA_015478945.1 Trachelipus rathkii | reverse complement strand
ATCAATAGATCAAACCACACTCCCCATCCTACCCTGGAATCTGTGATCTGTTGATTAAGTGATTAAAGTCATGATCATTTGATTAAAGTTGCAATTAAACTTAATTATTTGTATAAACTCAACATAAAAAATAATTTTTTTATACGAACATTACATAAAATTAATAGAACAATATTTGCTTTTACTAAAATATTTAGTACAAATATCAATTAATTAATAAATCAATAGATCAAACCACACTCCCTACCATCCCCTGTCATCTGTGATCTATTGATTAAGGGATTAAAGTCATTATCAATTGATTAAAGTGTTAATTAAACAATTATTTGTATAAACTGAACATAAAAATAATTTTTATACGAGCATTACATAAAATTACTAAAACATTTTTTGTTTCTGCTAAAACTTTTAGTAAAAATATCAATTAATGATTAATCAATAGACCAAAAATAAAACTACATCCTTACCCTCCCCTGTCATCTGTGATCTATTGATTAGGTGATTAGAGTCATATTTTAAACATATTTTGTATAAAGTTAGCGTAAAAATATGCTTCTTGTATGAAAAATACATAAATTTATTATAAACATTTCATGTTTATGCTAAATTTTTATTAAAAATATCAATTAACCAATAAATCAATAGATCAAACTCTAATCAACCACCCACTATACCCCTACCAAACATTTGTGATCTATTGATTAAGTGATTAAAGTCATATTTAAACTTTATCATGCCCCAACATAAGAAAAATATGTTCTTTGAATAAACATTACATAAAATGATTAAACCCAGAGGCCTCGGATCTTTTTTAAACGTGACACGTCATTACAAATTTCAGTAAATTAGTTAGACAATCTGATGAAATTTAACAGAAGCGCATTATCGATAATTTGGCAATACCGCATTTATTTTTTCTTTTAAATTTTTGATTCATAGTTTAATATTTATTATTAGATATGTTATTGCTTTTTTTTACTTGTGTGTTCTTTATTCAATAATATTTTATACAATAAAGCATTTTTAGATTTTAATGTGTAACTCTCGCATATTAGTTTATTACTCGTTAGATGACTGGTTGGGGTCGACCGTTCAAACTTATTTAGTCATTATTATTTACTGTTTATCTATTTGCTTATTTATCAGTTTTCATAGATTGTTTTGCCCTAATTAGTTTTCTATATTGCATGATATTAGATTGTATTATGTACAAGAGCTTTTGTGTGTTTGTTTGTGCGACTAGCTGATTAAATGACTGGTCGAAGTGGGTGTAGGGGTGGGTGCAGGCGGGGTTTTTTTATTGACTTTGCCAACGTGCATAGCCTTCGTGCTAATCCATCGATCTGTGGAAAATCACCGCTCTAACTCTCAACCTAACATTTTGTTACGGTCTGAGACCCAGCTGGCCAGGGATTCACTTTCAAATAAATTAAATATCTTCTAACTATAACTTTATAATTTTTGACTGAATGGTTGAGTCTATGCCTATATAAACATAAACACTCATGTAACACGTCTCTCGAGAATCTTGAATCTCCTAACTTTCACGTTGTTTTTTTGTCTATCTTACTACTTCTCATGAGATTGTTTCTTCCCATCCAGATGCTGAGGTCCTCTATTTAGATTAACGTACACCACACTGAGGGTTGGGCCCTCTCAAATTGATGCAGGTGAGGAGGAGGGGCCAAAACATTCAGCATTCTCAAAGATCTGGAACAGTTAATTAAGGAACCTACCATATTCCAGATCGTTCTATCCAATTCTTGGAACACGCTTGACTTATGTTTCACCAATTACTCCTTCTCGTTTTACATACACCATTTCCCTTGCTATTGGTAACTCTTACCACAATCTGTAGCTCTTAATTATAATACTTTTCTCCAGCAGCTCCTCCATGCCCTAAACGTAATTTGTGGCACTTTAATCGGGATAATGAGGAATTGCGTTGTTTTATGGCTAACTACTCTTTGGAATTAATCCTACTTTGATTCGGGATGTTCACCGCTGAAAAGGTGGGGGCGTAATCACTGATGGTGGATGAGCAGGTTCATTCCATCTTCATCTAAATCTTTCTCCCTAAAATCCATGGTTCGATGGGAAATGTTTCTCGCGCCATTCAGGAGACAGGTATCGGGCATGGAAAACTCTCGCTCTCCTGTCACCCTTACTAATTTTCATTCTTCTCGAAATCATTGCAGGGATGCTATTCGACCGGTTAAGCGAACTTTTACTAAAAGAAAGTGCGACAACCTGCTTGGTTCTCCTACTAATAAAAATTTCTGACCCCTTGCCATAAACATCTCAAACACCTTTTGTAAATCTCCCTTTCCTCCCCTTATTAGCTCTGACGGTTCTGTTGCTAACTTTCCTTGTGAAAAGGCCAATCTCTTCGGCCTCCTTTTTCATTTAATTCTACCCTAGACGATTCTGCATCCCTCCTCCTACCCTCTTCTCCCTCTCAGGTTTCCCATGTCTTTACCTGTAATCACAAATGATCGAGTGCATGGGATCCTGAGTTCTATGAACGTCAGGAAGACTAGTGCCCCGGATGGCATTTCTCCCCGTGTTTTGAGGGAGTGTGCTTCCGAGCTGAAGCCTGTCCTCGTTCAATTCTACTCTCTATGTCTTAATACTAATACTTTTCCTCAGTGATGGAAGCACGCATATGTCCAACCGATCCCGAAAAAAGGTAGCCGCTCTGATCCTTCAAACTATCGCCCTATAGCTTTCACTTGTATTCTATCTAAAATCTTTAAAAGTTTCTCTTAACTCCTTTTCTGATCATCTGAGTCTCATTCTTTCTCTTTCAGATCATCAGTATGACTTTCGTCGTTCGAGGTCAACTGGTGACATACTTTCTTCCTATCTAACTGATTTCATGGTCTTCTGCCCTAGGAACCATGGTGGAAGTCTTAGCGTGGTGGCGCTTGGACACATCCAAGCAACACCTTGACCGGTTTTTTTTTTTTTTTTTTTTTTTTTTTTTTTTTTACGGTAAATCCACTCAAGGAGGGGGTGTTAAACTAAAAAAATTCACACTAGCGCGAATTACACAGATGAGCACAGATGCGGGTTTTAAAGTGAGGGAGATTAAATTGAGCAGGAAACACAGAAGATGGAAGAGAATTCCACAGAACAGAGGTGGTGAAAAGAAGGGCACCGCAGTGAACTAGTCTGGAGTTGCTAATATCAACACAAAATTCGTGTGCCGACACAGCACCCCTTGTGCTACGAGGACGTCTTAAAGGTGGTGATACGCGAGTGGAAAGTTTCCTCGAGCACTTGCCGCTATGATACCTATAGAAAGAGATTGGGCATCCGCATCGGAAAGATAAAGGGTCAAGTGAATTAAAAGTACAGGACAGTTTGTAAGTCGTTTGGCCCTCGACTCTATTCAAAAGCCGGGTGAACCAGAGCCCCCCCCCAGATATGAAAGCAGTACTCCATACAAGGGCGGATGAGACCCTTGTATAGCTGGAGAACTGTGAAGAGGAAAAAGTCTCAGCCTAAACAGAACCTGCTTTTGAGGCCGCCCTGGTAACCTTTGTGATGTGGGTCAAGACATTTTTTTGTCTATGTTAAGGCCAAGGATGTTTATATTGTCAACAGGAGAGACGAGAGAACCGTCGAAAGAGATAGGAAAGTTAGAAGGTGTCTTAGAGAGGGAGATTTGTAGAAGTTGGGTTTTTAAAGAATTAAATTTCACAAGGTTGAGACTACCCCACCAGGAAATTCTATCCAGATCAGCGAGAATGGAATTGGAAAGATTAAGACGAGAGGCAATTCAAGAAGTAAAAGAAGGAGCAGAATTGAAATGAGTTGAAGAATGAAGGGTCAAGTCATCGGCATATGTGTGGATAGAGTTAGATGGGCAGACCAGAAGATCATTAATGAAAAGCAAGAATAAAGTAGGAGATAAGAGAGAACCCTGAGGAACGCCACTATTGACAGAAAAAGAAGAAGTCACCCCATCAACAACAGCCGATTTTGAGCGATTTGAAAGAAAGCTAGACATAAGTAAGCAAAGAGAAGGAGGAAATCCAAAGGAGGGGGATCTTTTGGAGAGCATTGACCAGCCATACCCGGTCAAATGCTTTGGATATGTCAAGCGCCACCACCCAAGTCTCCCCGTAATTCCTAATGGCGGAAAACCACAAATCTATTAGATAGGAAAGTATATAACCAGTAGACCTCGAGCGCCGAAAGCCGTACTGTGTTTGGCACGCGTCACTGCTCTCTAAACTCCCTTCCTTTGGGTTTCCTCCTTCTCTTTGCTTACCATTGTCTAGTCTCTGCGATCGCTCCATATCAGCCCTGCTTGATGGAGCGTCCTCTTCCTCCTTTCCTGTTAACTGTGGTGTTCCGCAAGGTTCTGTTCTATCTCCAACTTCATTTCTACTTTTCATCAACGATCTTTTCAGCTGTACTTCCAACTCAGTTCACTTTTATGCCGATGACTCAACTCTCCATTCTTTCACTCATTTCAAATCTGCTCCCTCTTTTACTTCTAGAGTTGCCTCTCGTCTTCAGCTTTCCGATTCTATTCTTGCAGATTGGGATGGGATTTCCCGGTGGTGTCACCGCAACCTTAAATTCAACTCTTTGAATGTCCTCAACTTCTCTACATTCCCCCCAAAACACCACCTTTCCTAAAGTTCCTCTGACGGCTCTGAACGTCTCTCCTGTGAATAAATAAACATTCTTGGTCTTAACATAAACAACAAATTATCTTAGAAACCTCAATGGTTGCTAAGGTGGCCTTAAAGAAGCTCTGGGAGTTCTGTTCAGGCTTTGTGGGAATTTTTTTCTGCACAGCTACTCCAGTTATATATGGGCCTTATTCCGCCCTTTTATGGAGTAATGCTCTCATGGTTGGGCTCTGGCTCGACCCTTCTATTGGATATGGTTGAGTCTAAAGTTAAGAGACTAATAAACTGTCCCCTACTTTCAAACTCCTTGACCCTCTATATCTGCAACGTGACGTTGGCATGCTCTATCTCTTTCTATAGGTACTACAGCGGCAGATGCTCAGGAGTTGACCCTCTTCGCATTCCTCCACCTTTGCGTCGCCCTCATAGCACAAGAGGTGCCTTGCTCTCGCAATGAATTCTGTGAGCAGTGTAGAGTATTGCGTGGTCCCAAGACTTTTTACTGTGCCTCTTTCTTTCCAGCTACATCTGGTCTGTGGGAATTCCTGCCTTCTTCTGTTTTACCATCTATATTTAATCTTCCTCTCTTTAAAGCACACGTCTGCGCTCTCACCTGAGAACTTTGCGTTAGATTGGGGAAATTTGTGGGTTTTTCAATGTTTTATTTTCCGCCCCTCCTTGAAAAGGACAAGTGGTTGTGATTCGTAATATATATATATATAATATATATATATATATATATATATATATATATATATATATATATATATATATATATATATATATATATATATATATATATATATATATATATATATATATATATATATATATATAAATATATATATATATATATATATATATATATATATATATATATATATATATATATATATATATATATATATATATATAGGGAAATGTGATTTTTAATATATATATATATATATATATATATATATATATATGTCTCTTCAATTTATTAAATTCTCGACCTAACCTACCTAACATACCTTACGCACGAATAAACTGTTAACATGAACAAACTTTTAACTTATCAACAAAGCCAACTTAACATTAACTGAACTTATAACATAATGTATCACAACAAACCTTACGTATGAATAAACTACTAACTCTGACAACTTAAAAGTGTAATATCGAAGAAGTACATAACCTGTCTAACATACTGAGCAACGAATAAATGCTACTCACAGAGACACACACATACATACACATGAACACACAAATTAATTATATAGACATTTTAATTAACACATTATCTAGCCAAACCTCACACTAACTTACTGATCACATGGTTGTTATTTCCAGGGTTGGGGATTTTTTGGATTTTTTGGATTTTTGGATTTTTTGGATTTTTTGAGTGACGTTACGCGAAATATAATTTGTAAACAAACTTTTTTTTTAAGTTCGATTAATTATTATTTTTAACCCTAGGCCCTATATCTGAGCTCAAAATCTTAAAATAGGGCTTATAGTCTATGACACAATGAAACCGCAACACTAAAGAGTGTTATTTGTAATAATGATAATATCAGAAATAAAAGAAACATGTTTGAAACATGATCTTTTGTTGACATTTTTATAGTGTATAAATTTGAAATAGAGTAGCCTTGCTATGATATTATTATTCTAATTTTTATTTCTATTGAAATTAAATCACTAAAATATCCAAAAAATTTAAAAATATATATATAAAAAAGTAAAAAAGCAAAAAAAGCAAAAAATTATTATTTTTTGGAGCAAAAAATCAAGTGAAAAAATCAGTTGAAAAAATCAATTGATTTTTCCGTGCCATCCCTGGTTATTTCTATAACGTCATGCATCTATGCGTCGTTTTCTAAACGTTGTTGGAAAACATTTATATTTTTCACATATTCAGTATAAACATTTCGTTTTCTTTTGTATTTTCTTTTAAGTTTTTATTATTCTTCTTTATATTTATATTTTGTTAAAAGTTTTATTTATTTACTTTGTTTCTAAAGTTTTATTTGTTAAGTTTTTATTATTTTATAAGTTTTATTTTATAAATTTTGCATATTTATTTATAAAATTTTATAAATATATAATTAAAAAAGTTTTTAAGACATTATGTTTTTACCAATTTTTTGTTTAAAATATTTACTTCATTGACCTAAAGCAGTAAAGCAGTAAAGCAAACTATCCACCCTACCCCACCCACCCATCCATGATCTATTGATCTATTGACTTACTGTATTACATGATATTTGGCATGTATTTTACATAAACATAACATAAATATCAGTTCTTTTTATAAACATTACATATTATTTATCAAAACCTTTTATGTTTTTGCTAAATTTCTATTAATTTTTAATAAAAAAAATATCAATTCATCAATTGATCTATAGATCAAACTCTAATCAGCCACATGCTGAACTAAGAACATAATGTACAACTTCAAACCAATCATACCATACGTATGAGTATACTGAAAACATTAGCAAATTTCCCTATTTAAAAAAAGTATAGTACCTAACATTACCTACAAAACGTAACCTATCGACACTTTTCAAGCATATCTCTAACAATTTAATGTTAATTTTAAATTATCCTAGTAATATTTAACAAAAATTTTATCATAACCTAACTGTCCATCACTCTATTCGCCGAATAAATGTCAACATAACAAAGTTCTAGCATCAATAAAGCTAACATATCATATCCTGAACTAAGAATATAAAGTACAACGACAAACCTATCATACCGTACATATGAATAAACTGATAACATCGACAAACTTCTGTGCGTAATATCGATAAAGTAGCTAGCACTACCTACAAAACCTAATCTAATCCTACTTTTTCCAGCGTATCTCTAACATATCAGTGTTAATTTTACACTAACATAGTAATATTTAACAAAACTTAAATTTTTTATCATAATCTAACTATCTATCACTCTATTTGACGAATAAATGTCAACATAACAAAGTTCTAACATCAATAAAGCCTACATGAAATTATCTTAACTAATATAACGTATCATAACTTACCCAGCATACCTTACATATGAATAAACTGATAACATTATCAAGTTTCCCTACTTAACAACAGTAAAGTACATAACATACCTACAACACGTAACCTATCCATACTTTTCAAGCACATCTCCAACATATCAATGTTAATTTTACATTAGCATAGTAGTGTTTAACAAAAATTTATTATAACCTAACCTATATTTCGTACTGACCAACGAACAAGGCTAACATTTCATATCCTGAACTAAGAATATAATGTAAAACGACAAACCTATCATACCTTACATACGAATAAACTGCTAACATCAGCAAATTTCCCTACTTAGCAACAGTAAAGTGGCTAACACTACCTACAAAACTTAATCTAATCCTACTTTTTCCAGTTCATCTATGACATATCAGTGCCAATTTTACATTAAAATAGTAATATTTAAGAAAACTTATCAAAAGTTTTATCATAACCTAACTAATTATCACTCTATTCGCCGAATAAATGTCAACATAACAAAGCTCTAACATCAATAAAGTCTACATAACATTACCTAAACTAAAAACATAACGTATCATAACTTACCTAGCATACCGTACATATGAATAAACTGTTAACATCGACAAACTTCTGTGCGCAATATCAATAAAGTACCACCGAACATTACATAGCCAAACTCAGGATACCCCTACTTTTCCACCATAGCAATGCTAATTTTACATTGACATAGTAAAATTTAACAAAACTTAACAAAACTTTATCATAACCTAACCTAACTATCACACTGACAAACGAATAAATCTAACATAACAAAGTGTTCACATCAATAAATCTAACATAACATACCTAACATGCCTTAAATATGAATGAACTGCTTTCATTAACAAAGTTCAGTGCAGAATATTCGCAAAGTATCTGACATTACATAGCCAAACTTAATCTAATTCTACTTTTTCAAGCTTATCTATGACATACCAGTGTTAATTTTACTTTAATATAGTAATATTTAACAAAGTGTAACAAAAATTTTATCATAACCTTACTATCTATCACTCTATTCGCCGAATAAATGTCAACATAACAAAGTTCTAATATCAATAAAGCCTACATAACATTATCTGAACTAAGAACATAACGTATCATAACTTACCTAGCATACCGTAGATATGAATAAACTGATAACATTGATAAACTTTTGTGCGTACTAACGATAAAGTACCTGGCATTACATAGCCAAGCCTAGCATACCACTACTACTCCACCATGTCAATGCTAATTTTACCTTAACATAGTAATATTTAACAAAACTTAACGAAAATTTATCATAATCTCACCTAACTACTACACTGACCAGTGAATAAATCTAACATAACAAAGTGTTCACATCAATAAAGCTAACATAGCATAACATAGCACAACAAAACATAACATAACATAACATAACATAACATAACATAACATAACATAACATAACATAACATAACATAACATAACATAACATAACATAACATAACATAACATAACATAACATAACAACATAACAAAACATAACATAACATAACATAACAAAACATAACATAACATAACATAACATAACATAACATAACATAACATAACATAACATAACATAACATAACATAACAAACATACCTTATATTTGAATAGACTGCTTTCATTAACAAGGTTCAGTGAGTAATATCGATAAAGTACCTAACATTACATAGCTAAGCTTATCATGCCACTACTTTTCCACCATATTAATGCTGATTTTACATTGACATAGTAATATTTAACAAAACTTAGCAAAAATTCATCATAACCTAACCTAACTATCACACTGACCAACTAGTAAATCTAATATAACAAAGTGTTCACATCAATAAAGCTAACAAAACATAACATACCTAGCATACCTTACATATGAATGAGCTGCTTTTATTAACAAAGATCTCTGCTTATCAACGGTAATGTAACTAACATCGACCATAAAATTTTACCTTTCTCTCTTTTTCTATAGCATCTATGACATCAATGATAATTTAACATTAATGTACAACAGCAACAACAAATAATAAACTTATCAAAAATAGTTATCATATCATAACCTAACTAACATACTGAACTACGAATAGATGCTAACACAGCAAATTTTTTACCTTGTCAACAGATATCGACCTAAACAAAACTATCATACTTACCAACGAATAAATGCTAACATAATAAAGTTTTAACATGAGTAAACCTAACAAAATATCACCGAAACTAAGAACACAACATACCCAACATATATTGCGTACGAATAAACTACTATAACTAACAGTCACTTATATTTTGCTTAATATTTTTATTTTAAAATATTCTACATTTATAGTTTTATTTTATTTATATATAAGTATTTATTCTAAAATTTAAAAAAAAAAAATTTCTAAGTTTTTTGTTTTTACTAAATTTTTAATTTTTTCTTAAAAATATGTTCTTTATGAACCCTAAAGCAGTAAACCAGTAAACCAGTAACGGTGTCACCATAGCCCCTACTCTTTTCCCCTCTCACCATGTCATTGCTACTTGCACTGTCATATTTGAGTATGTATTTGTATAATGTATTATAAAAAGTTAAAATTTATGCAGTGTTAGCATTTATTCGTAGTTCAGTATGCTTATATCTGTTAGTTAGGTTATGACATTAATATTTTGTTTATTTTACTATTTTAAATGTTATTTTTCTGTTCTGATTACATTACATTTGTTCTTGTTTATTTGTTGATGTTTTCTTATTGGAAGTAATGTCAGACCTATTGTTGTTGGATCTATTTGTTGATATCAATATGATGCTATAGCTTGAGGGGAATTTCAGCTAATTTTTATCTGGTCTGTTATTGGTTACTTCAGGACTTCAGTTCCAGAGGACAAAGAAAAGGCTGAATTTCCACTTGCATTTTAGGTTTGCCAAACGTGGAGTTAAACATTTTTGTAACTTGAGAAATTGACCAGGATCACTCGTTTGCTTCAGTGATTTTCAGCGATGGTTTTCAAATCCTTTTTCATCTTTTGATATTGCATTGATATTTCTTTGCATTCTACTGGTTTACAAAGCAAATTCTTCCAGTGAATTTATTATTGATTTACTAAATTCTGTTGGTTCTGTAGATTTAAGACACCTTCTTTAATGCATTAGGGTCAACAAACTGGCTAGTTAGTGATTTTAACTACAGCAAGTGACGTTAACTTGTTTCTAATATTTATGCTCTAAAAAAACTTGCTTTATAACGGGGTTCTAAGTAAGTTAGTTTGTATTGCTGAAGGTCATTAATTTCCCCAGAGACAGAAAACCTTCCCATACTCTGGGTTTATTATGCTCTCAATTTCTTTTGAAGGCAAATTCATCATTTTTGTTTGAGAAGTGGTTCAAAGAAAGCCACTCTTATCAAGACAAAGGATTATTGGTATTACATCAGGAGACTTGAAAGCTGAGGCCTTCAGTTCTTGTCTGTCTCCATGTAGCTCATTGACTAAAATTAATCTGTCACACTATTTGCAGATCATAAGAGTCAGTGTTCTATTTTAGTTGGATAGTGCATGTGTATCATTTTTAAAGTTTGGATTTAAGTTTAATCTGCCGGTTTTGACCCATAAAAAATTCCTTTATCAAATCTCGACGACCAAATAACATCACCAACATCCATGTGGCGAGAATGCCGGGATGCTTGTATGTGCGGATGTTTCCGTGGATGTTGCCCATCGCTAATAACCACACCAACGCCTTCATATGCCGCCGCCATAACGCCTATATATGCCCAACCATATGCTCACCATATATACCTGCCTCCATATCTCTATCCTATATATAACCGCCTGCCGCCCAACGCCTTGCTTATATATATATATATATATATCATAACGCTTATGCTTATATGTGTATTCGCCGCTCTTATATTTTACACCTTATATCTTATATCATATATCTTATATATATATACATATATCGCCATATATACCACCATATATATACTGCTCCATGTTCTTTTTCCAAATGGTAATTCCAACGATAAATTTCTTATATGACAAGAAAAATAGATGTACTCTTTCAAATCAACTCAGCTTTCAGCTTCTTGGTTTCTGCACATGTTTAAAGAAAATTGTACGCGAGAACTTTCGCGCAAATAGAATTTTTAAAAATATACAAAAAAATGTTTGAAAATTTTAATGTAGGGATCTGGCTCTGTTTCATACTCCGGCTGCGGCTCGGATCCGGCGCCCGGCTAAGGTTTTTTCACTATTTGAAAATTGTTCAGCGTCTTCTGGCCAATAAGTGCTTTATAAAGATGTTGCATTACCACAGTTCAAATTAGCATCGCCGGAGATCCAGGCTCCGTTTCCGACTCGGATCGGGATAGACTTCATTTCCCTACCTGTGAACAATTTGTTCAGCGCTTTCAATTACAATGAAATTTGCTCACTGAAATATTTCTTGAAAAAATTTACCATCAGAAAACAGATGAAACTTTCCACGTATCTCGACTCTTGGATCAACTAAGGTTTATACTATTTTAAGAAAATTGTACAACACGTCTTCTGGCAATAAATTTTTCACCTCAAAAAATATTTCTTGAAAAAAAATTATAAACAAAATCCGGTTCCGACTCCGGCTCCTGCTTCCGATCCACCTAAGGTTTCTTCACTATTTGAAAATTGTTCAGCAAGTCTTCTGGCAATAAATTTTTCACTTAATTCTTAAAAAAAAAATTTACACCCAGAACCGACTCCGGGTTAGGCTCAAAATCCTGCTCGGGATCCGACTATGGTTTCTGCACTATTTAAAAATTGTTCGGCACTTCTT
>JABUQX010052522.1:12500-20000 GCA_015478945.1 Trachelipus rathkii | reverse complement strand
AAAATTGAAGAAATGGATTTGTCATTAAGCAAAGTTGTCTTTTGTGGCTCATAATGGAAAGGCAACAAAATAATGAGTGAAAAAACGTCATTGGAAATTACAAGTTCGAAATATATGGACTTCTATATGGCATCAACATACAACAAGTGCACTTTATGAAATCTCAATAGTCATAAATATTTAAATATCAATTTATAATCTTTATAATATAATTGATATATATATATATATATACAAATATATATATGATTATATATAATACTATAATATATATATATATATATATATACAATATATATAATATATATATATATAATATATATAATATAATATATATATTATATACTATAATATAATATATATATATATATATATTATATATTATAAATTAAATATATATTATTACACGAAAGGAGGGTGTAAAATAATTTGGGAAACATATTATTGGACGTTCCGGTAAGGTCGTTACCCATTCATCATCACTGTAATTAACATAAAAAAAAATAGCAAAAACTATAATACAGTAATAATTTAAGACTAATGTAGCAAACAATAATAAAACAAATGAACACAAGATGAATAAACAAATACCTAAATCCAAATTAGTTTGCGCAATATATATTATATTATAATATATTATTATATATATATATATATATATATATATATATATATATATATATATATAATATATAATATATATATATATATATATTGACATAAATATAAAAATATAAAAAAAAAAAAAAATATGAAAATTTGTGGCGACAGCGTCTAGCAAGCCGGCAACGTAAAAAAGGAAGTCGCTCGAGTTACCAATTGCTATTGCTCGGACACAACGCGAATCGAAGGTTAAACGACCAAGCGTGATAAAGGACTACGGAAAAAGAATACACGATACCGAATTGCCACTATAAATAAATACAAGTACTTTTGCCGGAAAGAGGAGAAAAACCGTTTTAGACTTGAGGTAAAAGAAGAATCTAGAAGTGTTGGGGGTTTGTGAAGGTGACGGTACCGAGAACGTGAGTTAGAATTACATGATTGACGAATGTGTGAATGATCTAACCAGGGAGAGAATAAGAAGAGAGCACGAAGTGGCGATCATCATGAACAACGGAACTCATTATAAATGAATAGAAACTTTTGGTAGTAAATGGAAAGAATAATTGCGATGAACTTGAAGACGGAATGAGAAACATTGAGCTTAATCCAAGTGTATGCGCCGCACCAAAAGACCAGTTGAGGAAAAAATGGAATTCAGGGACGTTCTCTAACAGACGCATTGACGCCGGTGAGAGGAAAAATATAAAAAGTGGGGATATGAACCCCAGTGAGTTGAACCGTTTGAGAACAGAGGGTAGGTTATTGGGTACTAGGGATTCATAAATAAGGGAGAGAAATGTTTGTTGGGAGTACTGATTGACTTGAATGAGAAACAATATTGGCTTTATGAATGCTTTCTTCAAACATGAGAAAGCAAAGAAGCTGACGTTATTAGTTTAGAGGTGCGGAGGAACAGGAGATTCACCGAAGAAATCATTGATTGATATGATGCTAGCTAGCGATAAGAGGACGTTTGAAGACGTGAAAAGTTTATCGATTTGTTCAAGAGATCCTGGACATAGAATAGTATTGGGTAAACTGTTGGAAAAAAGAAGAAAACCAAGGAAGATAAGAAAAAGAAATACATCTTATAGAGTAGCTGAGGGTGGATGGTGTGGTAGAGCTGATGTATGTACAAATCGACGCCCGAATGCGTTGGGCAGAAGAACAAAAGAAACGCGGAGGGAGAGTTGCGAAGACTTTTAAAACAAAGAGTAGTCGGATCGCAAGGCGAATATAATAGGAAACAAAAAAAGTCGCAGGGGGGAGGAAAAAGAAGACGGCATAGTGGAATGTTAAGAACGAAGTGAAGCTCAAAAACAAAGAATATGGGAAATGGATTGAAGACGAGAACGGAGGGGAACAGAATAAAATATGTAAACGCAAGAAACCTCAGAGGCGATGTAAAAAGAAGTATAGGACATTACTTGGAGAAGGATAGGAAGAGAACTGAAAGTGGAACGAGGGGCTCGGGAAAATTTTTTATGGAATAGCCAAGAGTATGAGAGAAAATAAAGAACCTTAAAAAATGGGATAAAGGTTCTGAATAAGAGGAAGAACCTCTTCTAGAAGAAGAGGAGTGACGGAAAGATGGAGAAGTATTTAAGAGGAAATTAATTGAACCGTAGAAGAAAGGGATGATGGAATGGAGGAAAATAGCCACTTAAATTAAGACAAGAACATGAGGGAAATTAGAATGGATATAGATAGAGGAAGCTGTGAAAGGAACCAATTAAGATTACTAAAAAATATTAAAAAGTGCAGGATACGATAGGACCTGAATTAATTGAACTATTTCAAAACAGAGAGGGAATAGCTTAAATGGTTGACAAGACGTTAACCAAGTATGGAAAGAAGGAAAATACCAACATAACGGCATAAAAGCAGTAATCTATCAAATAGAAAAGAAGGGAGATGAAAAGAATACGGGGGAAATTATAGAGAAATAGTATTGTTGGTGGGGGTGAGTATGGAGCGTTTAAGAAATTTTGGGGAAAAAAAGATTGAGGATGGAGGTCGAGGACAAGATTGGAAATGGCAGCACGGTTTCAGACAAGGAAAAGTACCACTGGACCTAATATTCTTACATGAAGAGATGCAAACAGAGAAAAATCCTAGATCTAATTAGAAGGCGTATGCTGCCATTCAAGACGTGCTAAAGACATCCGATAGAAATAAATAGCGAAGAGACTGTGGAGAGTGTTTAGGAAAGATCCAATGATGCCATACCCAAAAGTCTGAAGGCAGCCATTAAAAATATGATGTAATGCAATAAAAACGGTTTAGAAAAACAGGAGGAGAGGAAGGGGGTTTTGAAGTGAAAACAAGGGCTAAAGACAGGCAAGTGTACTGTCGCCCATTACTCTTTACACTTTACCTGGATAGTGTCATTAAAATGATATGCAAAGGAGAATAGGGAGCAAACGTTGGTGTTATGCTGATGAAAGCGCAGTGCAACACCAGGAGCTCAAGACATTCAAGAAAGCTGTGAATAGGGGATAGGTTCTGAAGTCAATGGGCATGAGAATAAACAGAGAAAATGGAAATAATGGTGATTGCAAGAGAGAGGGAAGAGATAGTAGTGAACATAGAAGATACAAGACTTAAGCAACTTTGGAAATTTTAAGAAAATTTGGTAAAAGGGCAAAATTTGGCGTATAATTGATTGATGATACCCGTTCTAAAGGAGAGAGGGAATACCAACAGAGGTTAAAGTACTAATTTATCAAAACATTTCTGAGAGCCTCAAATCTTTAGAATAAACTTAGGCACAAAAATTCGATAACAAAAATAAACAGAATAGAAGCTGCTGAAATGACGGTAAAAGAAAGGTGGCGGAATGAGGGTCGTACTCATTAAGATGAGTATCGTTGAAGACAGAAATAGGAGCGAGCTGGTGAGAAGTGAATGGGAGTGAAACCTGTTTTGGAATGCGTGGAGAGAAACCAGTTAAAATGGTTGGGACATGTGAAAAGGAATGAGAGAAAGGGGAGAGAGATGATGGTTTGGAGACCAGAAGAGAGGAGACCATTTGAAGACCATATATATATATATATAATATATATATATATAATATATATATAATATTATATATATATATATAATAATATATATATAATATATTATATATATAATATATATATATAAGATTTGGTGGCGGAGGCTTGTACAGATAAGAGGCAAGAAGCTAGAGGATTTAGAGGAGGATACGAAATTTTGAAGATATAAAATTTGGAGAAGATTCTGGAGAGAAGCACCTGACAGGCATACCCTAACAGGATATAATAATACAATATAATATAATATATATATATATATATATAATATAATATATATATATATATATATATATATAATAATATTATAATATTATAATAAGTATATATATATATATAATTAATATATATTAGTGATGCAGGTAAACCATCCGCATCCGCGGAGCCTAAGCACATTATTAAAGGATCCGGCATTCCGCATCCGCGCTTTGCCGCTGCGGATGTTGCGCGTATATTTATTGTCGAGAATTGATTAGAGAATTTTTAATAAAAATACTAAGATGAAGTCTGAACGGCAAACTTTAAATGAGAGACATGGGTATCGATTCAACTGTGTAATGATGACTCATGATCTCACAGAATGAAGTTCATAATAATTTGAGTCAACAGCGTCATATGAATTAGGGACGCCAAAAAAAAATTCAGCTCATCTTACAGCTCTGTCTCCGATAAAATACCATTAATCTCAACGTAAGGAAGCATTTTGAACCATCATTCAAATGAAAAATTATGATGGTTTATAAAAAAGAATGAAAAGATGTAATAAAATAGAGCTAGGAAAAAAAACGCTTTGGTTCTGTGGAAAATTAATGATCTTCATACTATTTCAACTTACTTAGATCTCCGTTATAAAGACAAGTTTTTTTGTAACACAATATTTGAACAAGATAAATCGTCACTTTGTGTTGCAGTTTAAAAACTTCAATTCAAACAGTCTATTAATTGACCGACCACCCATTAAAACGGGAAAAATTAAAATCTACAGAATCGAACACGCTTCTCAAGTAAATCACATAACATAATGACTGGAAGAATTTCTACAGCTCAGTAGTGATGAAGAGAAATACACGCGATACCAAAAGATGTAGTGCAACTGATTGAAAACTATCACCAAGAAAAAGGACTACATACAAATGATAATCCTAACAGTTTATGGAAAGTTAAGCAAAATGTTTACCCACGCTTGAGTAGACTTGCAAGGAAGTGCTTGACCTGTCCCCCAACTAGTGGTTCCAAGTTAGGAGAGTAGTTCAACATGCTGGGCTGTATATTATGATGTAAGAGAAACCAGACTTCTCAGCAGAAGAGGCAAAAAAAATTGATGTTTCTCAAGCACAGAACTTTCCGTAATGGCATCCCAATACTAGGCAAACATATATATCCATTGTAAAATCTTTTCATTAAGTAGGAGGTGGGAAAGAGCGTTCGGTGCGGGTGCATTTGAGTTGAGTTCCCGTCCCGCAATCCTGGTAACCAATTATATTAATAGAATGTGGCTAAAACTCGATTATATATATAATATAATATATAATATTATATATATATGTATTATATATATTATATATATATATATAGTAGTATATATATATATATAAGGTATTATATAGTATATATAGGTATATATGATATATATATAGTACAATATGAGTATATTATAACATATATCATTTATATAGATATATATATATATATATATACAATATATAGTATATATATATAATATATATATATATTATATAGTATATATACTATACAAATATATATTATATATATATTTATATTATATATATATATATATATATATATATATATAAGTATAGTTTGTTCGAACACGTAAGAGTGATATATATATAGGGTATATAGTATACTATATATGTATTTTTTATTAAAAATGTATTATAGGTATTATGATATATATATATATATATGCGGATCGCAATCGAATTGTCTATGAATCCGGGAATCTTAAGTCTTTAGGATAAAAAGTAGCACCAAGGCTTTGCGAACAGCATTAGGAAGAACGTTTAATGTTACAATCTCACAACGTTTCGAAAGCAAGACGATTAGTTTCGGATCATCATGGCTAGAAAACATAAATAATAAAACGCAAGTAAAATAACAGGGTAGAGAAAAGTGACCAGCTTACTAAAGCTTGCTAAATTAATATGTCGTTAAGTATTAGACGATACTAAATATTAAATTAAGTAAATTTTCTTACTCAACGATTAATGATGACATTTTTAATTCTCCTTGAACAATTAACAATAACAGACTAAGTTAAATACTCGAATTTCACAGACCTATATTAAAAATCAAAACATAATTAACAGTACATTACTGAACAAAACAATATATCATACAAAAGGGGTAACTTAATGATTTTTTAATTATTGGCAAAATATAGAAACTTACTTAAATTACGATAATGGTGGTGATTAGAATACAGTAATATGCAACTTTCTCCTTCCTTGCTTCATGTCACGTAAGGTTACACTAGTTGGAGTTTAAAAGGACCACTTGTCACTGTTTAACGAAGGTTTAATTTCTGTGATGTAAAGCGATTCAGCAATGTGCAGGTTAGTTTGAGAGCTACTTTGTAACAGAATTGAAAAATTAGTATGATTAAAAGGGTGATCATATGTATGTGAATGATCACGTATAGCTGAGTGCGAAGGACAGTTAAGGAGAGAATTTGTGCGTGTAGAGACACCCCTATGCTCGTCGGTTCTGACAGAAAGTTGACGTAGAGTACTGCCAACGTAAGCAACATTACAGTTGCCACAAATAAATTTATAAACGACAGAAGAGCAGTGCATTGGGGATATTGTCTTTGTGATATGCCATCTCATTTATCATGAAAAAAAATGGCTAAATAATTGTCCCCCCCTCATTTAAACCATCCTTCTACAGAAGGTATTGGAATTCGAAACTTTTTTTACTTTTTACAGCATTAAAAAAAAAAAAAAAAAAAAAATCCCAGAGTTTTTTTCCTATATGAATTCACAACTACCTAACATTAATTTTACACATGAAGATGAAAGCAATGACTCTTAGCCTTTTTTGGATTTACTAATTAAAAAACTACAACAAATTTTTCGACATCAATTTACAGAAAAAAGACTTTCACGGGCTTAGGCCTTAATTTCTTTAGCCATATACCTTTTGTCATTCCAAATGCAAATAGTATAAAAACTTTAGTTATACAGAGCCTTTTCCATTTAACAGTCCTCTTAACACTAAATGAACAAAGAAATTTAATTTCGTCACTGATATTTTGAATCAAAGCTTATCCCATTCTCTTGTGTTATAAATATATTTAAATAAATTTCTATCTTCTAATTTCGACCCTCCCCCTCCTATTATCTCGGCTCCTAAACTAAAATTGTATATCTCCTTACCCTTTTATGAACACATCCACATCAAACCTCGTAAAGACCTTTCGTATATCTTATCTAACTGTTTTCCTCAACTTAATATTAAATTGATTTTTAACTCTTCTCATAAAATTGCCTCCTTTTGCAACCACAAAGACAATATCCCCAATGCACTGCGCTCTTCTGTCGCTTATAAATTTAATTGTGGCAACTGTAATGTTGCTTATGTTGGCAGTACTCTACGTCAACTTTCTGTCAGAACCGACGAGCATAGGGGTGTCTCTACACGCACAAATTCTCTCCTTAACTGTCCTTCGCACTCAGCTATACGTGATCATTCACGTACATATGATCACCCTTTTAATCATACTAATTTTTCAATACTGTTACAAAGTAGCTCTCAAACCAACCTGCACATTGCTGAATCGCTTTACATCACAGAAATTAAACCTTCGTTAAACAGT
>JABUQX010052522.1:0-2500 GCA_015478945.1 Trachelipus rathkii | reverse complement strand
TATTATTATTCATTATTATTATCGTTCATGATACGGTATGGTTCAGCCTTTGGTTAGTGTTGATCTGTCTGTATTAATATTATTATTATTATTATTATTATTATTATTTATTATTATTATTATTATTATTATTATTATTATTATTATTATTATTATTATTATTATTATTATTATTATTATTTGAGCACTGTTTTCCCAATTATTTTGCAGATTGCAGTATTACTCTAACTCTGAATATGTAGTTAAATCTTCTCATAGCTATGCCTTGAACCGAATGTAGAAATTAACCTTTCAAAAGGAAGTTGAAGAAAAATAAGATGAAAAGCAAATGTTCGCATAAAATAAATACTTGATTAAAGTCGTTTGATGTCATAGGTCCGGATTGAATAGACGACTTTCATGGTCTGAAGCAAAATTTGTTGTTTTTTTTTTAAAATTGAGTCGCAGTATTAGTTACTCATTTACCAGTCTTTAAAATTAGGTTACAAAATTAGTTTATTCATTTATTAGTTTTTCTTTTGTTTCTGGCATTAACAGACTTTTGGGATTGTGCGTAAATTTTACAATGAACAATTTTTCAGGAAGTTAATGTTAAAAGAAGTTCATACACTACTACACTTACTGTATTAAAGCAGAGTAGCCATCTGGCTTAACTAGAAGCTTTATATTATATTATATATATATATATATAGTATATATATATATATATTATATATATATTATATATATAATATATAATATATATATATTATATATATATATTATATATATTATAATATATATATATATATATATAATAATATATATATATATTATAATATATATATATTATATATATATATATATATATATATATATTTAAATATAATATATAATATATATATATATATATATATATATATAAATATATATATATATATATTTTATATATATTATACTATATAATAATTATATATATTATAATATGTATCCTTTATAACTATAATTAAATTAGATTAAGGTTCGAGATATTCCCTAAAAAGACATTTAATGACGATATAATATATATATAATATATATATATATATATATTATATATATATATATATATATATATATATATATATATATGTATAATATATATATATTATATATATAATTATATATTATATATATATATATATATATATATTATATATATATATATACTATAATATATATTATATATATATATATATATATAATATATATATATTATATATATATATATATGACTTATTTGTAGCATATATATTCTATATTATATAGATATATATATATATATATATATATATATATATATATATATATATATATATATATATATATATATATATATATAATATATAATATATAATATATATATATATATATATATATATATATATATTTATATATATATATATATATAGTGCTCTTATTAAAATAATATTTAAAATAATGGATTTTAAAAGTATTTTTTAAAGCATTTTAAAATTGCTCAAATATGTTAGTTGAGCTTAAAACATTATAGAAAATGGGAAATCATAGAAAACAAAATATCAGCTCAACTTGTGTCTAAGGATATTTTATAAAACTTAAAATGTAGTTTATATTTATAATATGACATTTATTTGTAGGATATGATTATATAATATGCTATATAATGCTTTATGATATAATAAATAATGTTTTCCTTATAAAAATTAGTGTTTAAATTGTATATAATTTTATTTCTTGGACATATTGTAAAATGCATTTTTTGGCGGGTTTTTTTTTCTAAAGGTTGGCGGGTTTTTTAAAATAAGGTTGATGTTTCGTTTGTAAAATGAAAACTTGACTCGAGCGTAAAGCATCGAGAAAAATTAATAAATGTTAAAAAGTAATGTATTTAACTTAAGGTCAGCGACTCGTTTATATATATTAAAGATGATGTTTAATAAAAATTAACCAAAAAACAAATAGCTGTTTAACTCTCCCACTATAGAGATAAGTTATAAAAAGGGTTATAACAACTTATGTTGATGGTTCACCTAGTCTCGACGTAACATAAAGCTCCCTGGTGAAGAGGAGACTTCCAACAGCAAAGCAACATAGCCGGTGCTGTCTATTTAGGTTTCACAACGTAAAATGGAAGTCATTACGTGAGACTTCAAAAGAACCTCACCGAAACCCGTGTAGTGGAGGAACAAGAAGAGATAACTCCCAACACTCTTGCCACTTCATATAATTGGTGACTCAAGCGGAAGAACCCCCCCTGCAAGACTCTAGAAGAAGAACGCTCTCTCAAGACTCAAGAAGAAAACCACTCTCTCAAGATTTAGGCAGAAGTCGAACACTTACTCAAGGAGATGTCTACAGACAACGAGACTCAGCAGCCTCCTCCCGAAGATCAGATAGAAGAAACTATTGTTGAGATCAGGGTGAAACCTCCAATGTTTTCTGAGACTTCAGTTCCAACTTTGTTCAGAGTCTTAGAAGCACAATTTTACCTTGGAAAAAT
>JABUQX010052521.1:37500-44611 GCA_015478945.1 Trachelipus rathkii | reverse complement strand
CCTGCCAATCACTACTACATTCGGCTGGGTTTTGATAGATTTTCACGTGAGTTCTATTGGCACATTGAAAATTGTAAGTGATACAAATTACTTTTAATAACTACAGTGAATAGTTTAGGAGTAAAATAATTATGTTGCTTTCTATCATATTAGCTCTTTATTAACAGTATTAGTGACAGTCAAATAATTAAATTTGCACAAAATAAGTATGAGCAGTTTAAGTGACTTTTTTTTGATTATATTCTTTAAACAAAAAACATTGTTGGTATTGCCAAAATAGATAAATTGAACTTATTAATTAGTAATTTAACCTAGAGTGCCAGAGAGTTGAGTTAAAAGTTTATTAATGAAACTGCGTTTTTCTTTTTCAAAAACAATTGAAACTCACAGGAAAGGTTGTGACGTGACATTCTTTGATGAGACTTTGATAACGTGCCTCAGCAGAGCAAGTTGAACTTTCTTTCGTATCGATTCTCCACAGTTGTCGTTTGTATTATTTAATGTGTTATTTATGTTTTTAGATATGTGTTTTAAAGATAAAGTTATTATTAGCTAGGGTTGTATAAATTGCGAGTTAGGAACTTACTATTTACTAATGTGATGATTGTTAATTATATATTTGAAAATTTAGGTTTATTATATTATTCCTTCATTATATTGTAGCAAAAAAAGGGTTTAAAGGAAAAACGAAAGAAAGTTGATTTATTGGACCTCCGCATATCGATTTGTATATTATATTTATATATGGCAAAGATTGATGGGCAAATGGGGAAACCCGTCCCGGTTACAATATATATATATATATATATATATATATATTATATATATAAAATATATATTATTATATATATATAAATATATATATAATATATATATATATAGTATAGTATATATATATTATATATATTAATATTATAATATTATATATATATAATATATATATATATCCATTACCACGATACCACCATCACGGTCAGGGCCCTTTTCAAAAGGAGGGGGAAAATTAAACAAAAAAAAAATTACAAAAAGAAAAACAAAAATTAAAATAAATGGAAAGTAAACCCACCCTGTCCCTTGCCTAACACAATTTCCTCAGGTGGGCGCAGACGAGGGACTTAAATAGAGGAAGATTGAATATTGCAAGGAAAATAGAAGAAGGCAAGGAGATGTGGCTGGAAAGAAGGAGGCCCCACAACGAGTAATTCTTGAGTCTCCAATATTCACACCAATCTTTTCATGTGAGAACAAGCACCTCTTGTGTTACGAGGGCGACAAAGTGGTGGAGGAATGCGAGAGCGTTCAATATCTTCAAGACCTGCCGTTGTCAATACATATAAGAAAAGAGATATGGCACCAACGTCATTTATTATTGTTAATGTTTCTGGGGCTGTAAGGGGACTGAAGGGTGTGTCCAGCCACCATTCATTCCAGAAACATTTCCTGCACACAACCACTCCTGTCACATACATGACCTAATATTTAGAGGCTATTGTGTGTAGCCAAGGTAAGGGTGACTTGGTCGCTAATTCCCAAAAACCATAAAGAGGTGGACTGATTACCTCTTTCGCAATTAACAGTACACGCTTACAGAATTCTGTTTAAGATATATTCAGATGTTACACTGCTTTAAGATAGTGTATAATTAATAATATATATTATATATATTATCATATAGTATATATATATATATATATATATATTTATTAATATATATAATTATATATATATATATATATATACTAATGGTGTGTTAGGTGCGAAAAGAATTGGATTAAAAATTTTGTTGCTCCGTATTAGAGAGTGATGTGGTGTGAAGAAAGGGATAAAGAGAATAAATGAAGTATATTGAGAATGGTTTGGTCATATAAAGGGGAATGGATGCATAGCTTGAGTTGGTTAAAACGGATTAAGTGATGAGTGTGCGAGAATCGACCGACTGGGAGACGAAGGAAAAGTGGATTGAGATCAAGTAAAGGAATGCCTGGAGGAGATGAAATGTGAGTTTGGCAGAGCTGAGAAGAATAAAGGTACATAATAGGAGTAAAATGGTGGATTTTGTGAGGGATATGGTATAGTGCGCACCTGGCCAAGGGATGACCTACATTGACAGATCCATAGTTTAGGCCCGTCGCGGTCCCGTGAAGCTTTAAGGTGAATTTTCTGACTGTGACCAGATCTCACACTAAAAGGCAATAAAGGGGCGGTTGTATTAAGGCTGGAGCATTTTCTATTTCGACATTGCGCTATATCTTCTTACTACTTTTCTGTATTCCAGCATGCTACCGCACTTACCTCCTGTTCTTATGGAAATGAGGTATGTAGATTAGGATATATATATATATATATATAATTATAATATATATATTATATAATATATATATATATATATATATATATATATTATATATATATATACTATTATATATATAATATACTATTATATATATCATATTATATATATACTATATATACTATATTAATATATATATATATATATATATATATATATATTATATCATATATATATATTATATATATATAGATATACTTACCTTACCTTATCTTCTCACCCCTGACTGCTCCATCATTGGAGAGACCATACCGCGTCCAGGTACCCCGCCGACGCCTCCGGTCTCCTTCAGAGATCCTCCAGGGATGTTATGTTTGTTTAGGTTCTGGTGTTGAGAGTTAGTTAAACAGGACGAAAAAGAAGTGGGATTCGTGTCCTCCGGAACATGGTTTACAGTTCTGACAAGATGTTTAGTGGTGGTTTGTTATAAGGTTGAAATCTGTGTATGTAAATATTTTAAGTTAGAGGTAGTGCGCATTTACTTGCCAAGGAGATCATACGACTGGCTCATGGTAGGAATTGAAAATTGTGGTGCTCTTTCTGTGTGTGTTGTGTAAAAATGTTGTTTGTGGTCTGCGCTATGTAGATTTGCCTGCTGTGTCGGTGGATTTGTTCTGGTGTATGTTGTGTTGACTTGTGGAAGTGCACACTCTCACTCTCTCTGTAACTAGAGAGATGTTGCAAGAAAAGAGGTTGTGGAGTCTGTGAGATGGGTGGCAGGTAGAGAGTGGAATGTGGCATGGGTGTTGGTGTGTTTGGGTTTTGGAAAATTGTGTGCCTATCATGTTCAGGTGTGTGTCTATGGGTAGAGTTTTGCGTTTCTTCGTGTAGGGGTTGTCGTGGTTTAGTTGATGTGCATCCTGTTATGATTACTTAGAGCTTTAGTTTTTGTCGTTTGAGTTTTCCTCTCTTTTTTTTTTTTTTTTTTTTTTTTTTTTTTTTTTTTTGATTTTTTTTTTTTTTTAGTTTTGTAGAGAATGTTTCTTGAGAAGCGTAGTTTAGAGTCGGCCGAATGTATTGTTTGTATATGGGGGGATGTTGTTATTGTTTGTGAAGAATGTGCCAGGCATGGTTCTAATAGTTCAGTTTATGTTAACAGGTGAAAATTATAGATGTCTGGTGTTTATGTTGAAGGTGCAGTTTTGTGAGGGCAATATATATATATATGATATTATATAATATATGATATAATATATATATATATATATATATATATTATAAAATATATAAATTTGATATAATTATCATAATATATATTATGTCGGCAATTATATAAGGGCAAGATCCAATTTTGTGCCTGGGACGGACCCAGTTTTCACCCCACCTAAAAATGGAAAAAATTTCGGAATTTTCAGCCGATTTTGGGACTATATAAACACCAAAATCTTCGCTTTTTTGCCCTCTAAAACGTGGTTTTCGAGTGTTTTTCTGTGGTCTGTAGCATTCTTTCGAAATGTTTCAAAATTTTCAATTTTTTCATGTTTTTGACATTTTGCATCAACTTCCAGAATTTTTCCGAAATGACTTCAAACTGAAATATAATAGATAGTTCCATTATCTAAAAAAGTACAGAATTACTTTTTCGATTTTTTTGAGTGTTTGTCAGCGTTTGATCCAATTTCCAAACACCAATTTTTTTTTTTATTTGAAATGAATATTGCGATAATTTTTTTTCTGTTTAGCGCGAAGTGGGAAATTTTCAGGATTATGTAGTCACGCGGGTTAGGCACCATTTTTTATTAGATAAGTTACTTTGCTATATGCCTTAGTTTTTGATTATGCTCTTGGAACAAATTTTCAAAAAAAAAAAGTTTGTGGAAATTTTTAAACAATTTTCTGTTATGATATACAAACAAATTATTTAAAGTAAAAAGAATTTATATTTTGATCAAATCCATCTGCTCTGAAATTTTAATGTTGATCGGATAAGTAGAAAAAAAACATATCAATATTTCACTTCTTCAAAAATTCAAACTCTTGAACAATGTCGAATATGTGAGATAATTTTTTTTTCTACTTATCCGATTCAACATCAGTTTTTCAGGGCTATATAGTTGGGCGAGATACAACTTTTTTACTTAGATAATTGTTTTGTATTCTCAAAAGAAATTTTTAAAAAAAATTTACCTAAACATTTTATTTTGAAAATTCGTTAAAGATCAACGTCCAAAACCTAACCATATACAAAAAATTATCTAAATATAAAATGTGCCTCTCCTTTGACTACATAAATCCTGAAAATTTCAAATCTACGTATTTTCGTTACAGAAAAAAATCTATCGCAATTTTTCAGTTCGAAAATCAAAAAAAATGGTTTTGAGACAATTGGGGACAACGCTGAGCACACAAAACCTCAAAAAATCGAAAAAGTCTTCTTTCTTTTTTAGGTAATGGACTAATCTATGCATATTTCAAGTTTGAATTCATTTTCGGAAAAAATTCTGGAGTTAGATCGCCCAAAATTCAAAACATGAAAAATGCAAAATTGTGAAAATTCTGAAAAGAAACTACAGAAAAACAGAAAACACGGAAATCAACGTTTTAGAAGGGCAAAAAAAGTACATTTTGGTGTTTATATTAGTCAAATCGGCTGAAAATCCGAATTTATTGTCCACCTTTTAGGTGGCGATGAACATGGGGTCGTCCAGGCTCCAAATTGGATCTAGCAGTTTTCTGTTAAACAGGTGGAAATTAGTGTTTGTCTGACTTCTGCATCACCAACATAGTGTTTGCCATTTAGCATATATAGGTATATATATATATATATATATAATCAGTATATAAAATATTAGTTATATATATATACTTTTATAGATAATATTCATATAATATATATATATATATATGTTTGGAATTATATAAGGAGAAAAAAAGGTACTAAAAGATGCATACGTAGGAGGATGAATGGGGAATTACAAGGGTATAGGGAACTCTTCTGGAAGAAAGCGCGAAAGGTTAAGAATAAGAATAAAGGCAATCTGCTTAGAATAAAGAATAAGGATGGTGTTCTCGTAACTGATGAAATTGGATTGTGAGGAGTTGGAGGGACACTTATCGAACAATCTGCACTAACTTGGCAGTAGTGAAGAGGCTATCAGTGAATGTTGCTGGTTTGACTAGTGCAAGAAGGAATAAATATCTTTTGCGGACGAGGTCATTAGTAAGGAGAGGTAACGAGTAGAGTGGGAAAGTGGAAGAATGGTAAATTTGCAGGTATAGATGAAATTACAGGTGAAATGATCAAGAACGGAGGCGAGATGGTGATCGAGTGAATTTGGAAGTTTGGGAACAAAGCTTTTATGGAGGGTATAGTTCCGAGGGATTAAAGGAGAACAGCAATATTACCCTTATATAAGGGTAAGGGGATAAGGATAGCTATAAGAGTTAATCATAGAGGAATTAGTTTATTTGAGTGCTGATTCAGGACGAGATAATAGCGGTATTTTAGTCAAAACAGTGCGTCCGAGTGACTGATGGACTGACTGGCGAAGAACAAGGTGCATTAGAAGTGGTAGAGGATGGTGGATTCAAATCTTTACACTGAAAAATGATTGAGAAAGATGAGAGGAAGAAGAATCAATTGTAATTTAGGTTACTATGGGACGGATTCTTAGTACAAGCCAAAGGTAGCGATATGGGATTAATAGGAAAGCTCTATGAGCAGGTGTTAGTAAGTATATGGTTTTGTGCTAAGCTTCTGGAATGGAATCAAAAGTAGGTAGACGATAGTGAAGCGGTGTAAGAAATAAATGGAGTTAAAGTGAATTTATTATATTAATGATTCAGTGGAGAAGAGATGCATTTATGTCTTCCTTTGTTTATTCAATTTGTATGTGTGATGGGGTTTTATGTGATGGGGTTATGAAGAATTAGAGGGTGGGCGTGCAGGAGGTGTTAGAATGATAGGGAATGGAAGAGAGTCGGAGGGTGTCCTACCATATTATTGCGGATGATCGTGGTTTTGCGTGGAGAATTTGATATGAGAGTTTGAGAGGATTAGGTAGAGGGATTTGACAGGGTGTGCAAAAGGAGGGGTACTGAAAGTAAACGTAATCAAGAGTAAGGTTATGGTTGTGAGTGTGACAGTCCTCAGTGTGAAGCTTTGTTAGATGGTGAGCAACTGAAACAAGTGTCCGAGTTTAAATATTTAGGTAATATGTTGGATGAAAAGAGAACGGATGATGCAGAGAATGTACAGTAGAAAGCTTGTGGAATAGCTAGGTAAGGTGGCTCGTGCAATGAATTCTTGATGGACGTATAAGGGACTAAGTTCTTGAGTGCGCTAGGTTTTTACCATGAAAGTTATTTTGTTAACCTGATTAATGCTATGTATGAAACTAATGGTCTGGAATAAGAGGTATAGTACATGTGTTCGGTGGATAGATCTTAGGACGTCGTTAGGTGTGAGAAGTGATCGATTTAACAATGAGGAATAACGTATTAGGAGTTGGTGAGGTGCGAAGAACCGAGCAAAATGATGAGAATAAATGGAAAGTACATGATGAATGTGTTTGGTCAATCGTGAAAGGAAATGGAGATCATAAGTAGCAGTTTGGTTAAACGTTGAGTGTGTGGGAATCAACCGGTTGAGAGACCCGAAGAAAGAATGGAATTAGTCATAAAGACGATACCATGGAGGAGAGGAATGGAGTTGGCAGGCCATATGGCGAAGAAAAAATGTGCTATTTAGTAGTGAGTGATATTCATGGTTGTTTTTTTTTTTTTTTTTTTTTTTTGTGGTTATCTTTGTGTGTTGTGAAC
>JABUQX010052521.1:22500-27500 GCA_015478945.1 Trachelipus rathkii | reverse complement strand
CTGTAATATGATGCATTAGCTCAACTTGCTCCATCATAAGTAGAATGAACAGCATTTTCTTGATCATTAAACATGATATAATAACATTTAACAATTACACTAAAATTCAGGAGAAAAGGAACGATCCATACAATTGACTACTTTTACCCCTTATTCTGTAATTTTAAAATGCATCATCAAATAAAAAAAACCAATTTTGATAACTATTTGACGGACACAAATACTATGGTATATCAACATAACTCAAGATATGCGAGAAAAGGGTAATAAGGAATTGCAAAGAACTAGAGATGATATTTTAATACGTTTGAAAAATGAAACTACAACAAAGGACCTTACCATTACATCATACCTAAACTTCTTCTTAATAGATAATCCATCTTATGAAATTGAACAAATGATCCCTTATAGAGAATATTAGATCAGATTGGTAACTAAAACACAGGCGTAAAAGCTTGGCCCTCTTCTCTAGCAACATTATTCATCAATGCAATTCTCTTACTCGATCATAATATCTTAAAGCTGTCGAAAGAATTTACTGAAAGTATGAAATGTAAACATAAAAATTTTAAAATTTATTTCTATTTTGCCATATATTGTCATATAATTATATTAGGAACTTTTTCTATTATGAAAGTATTTACTATATACTATATATATATATTATATTATTTCATAATATATATATATATATATATTTATATATATATATATATATTATTAATATATATAATATATATATATATAATATTATATATATATATATATAATATATTTATATTATATATAAATATTTATATGTGTTATATTATATAATTATATATATAATTTTGAAAAGAGAATAAGAAGAAATTCTTCGCACAGTTCAAGGGCGATAGGGCTAGGCTAAAAACCCGGTCCTTTACTTTGTATTTTTTGCTTGAAAAAAAACTCTTGGACCAGCTATCGGAAACTTTTGCGCCTAGAAAAATGATCTTGCTGGAGCGGCTCTGATCAGAGAACGATTTTGGAGTGCCAAATGGAAGAAAGATGCTAGTTCCATTGATGAGGGTTGAAAACCCTACCTGAGCATATAACTCAAGGACTAGCATTGGAAAACCATTGGTCTGAGAAAGAGTTTTCCTAGAGTGCTCCAGAATCAAGAATTTCGAGGGCCAAAGGAAAGAAGATGCTGGCCCAACTGACAGGCCGAAAAGTCCTACCAGAGAGATGTGTAAGAGATATATAATATACTATATATATTATATATATAGTATATATATATATATATATTAATATAGTACTATTATAGATATATAATATATATTATATATATATATATATATATTTATACAATAAGCAACAACGCCTTCACGGCAGAGACCTAATCTAGAGGCGTGCACTCAAGTAACGTCCGAGCAGGACAAAGCCAAGCCCAAGGAGAGAATAGCTCACATTCTCCCAATACAGAAATTGCGAACCTGGAACCCTCACTTTGTGTGGCGAGTGCTCTACCACTGAGCTACAATACGCTTTTTTATAAATAAATATAAAAAAATACATATATACGGTAGGATAGAGTGCACCTTCGGCAGGAGAAATAGCAAGCAAACATTCGGCACCTCGCAAGAATTTTGCTGAATTGTCGTGTTTTTACATAAATTCATGTATAATAATAATATATAATAATATAATAATTAATATATAATAATAATAATAATAAAATAATAATAATAATAATAATAATAATAATAATAATACTAATAATAATAATAATGTTTAGAGTGTGCTTTATTCATAGGATGTGTTTAATTGGAGCTCCAATAGGTTGTGTGTAGTTTATATTGTTTTGGTTATTTTTTCTAATTAAGTGTGTTATGTATATTAAGTGATGCCCTGTCTTAAGTGTTTTTAACTATTATGGTTTTAATTATGTGAAAATCTGATGTAACCTTATAAAGATAAGTTATCCTTTTTAAATTTGTTATTGAGGCTTTTTTTAGGTAACGTTAGGTACTTATGTTAGTTTTTTTTTAGGATTGGGCATTGAAAGCAATACGCAGCTTAGCTGTAACTAGGTTATAATTTTTTATTGTTATTTTTCCTCGACTTCTTTTTTAACTTAGTTTTTTTGGCGTCTTACTTGTTTTGAATATCCATTATTATAATTTATTACAGTTTTAGCTTCCACTTTTTTAGTTTCAAATTAGTTATTTTTTTCTTTTTTTTTGTATGCAATTTCTTTGAGAGTAGATGTGAGGTTGTGACGTGTTGTGGAGTATTGAATGAATTGAACTCTACTGGTGCTATTTATAGAATATTTAAAAATTCAGGTTTAAAATTTAGGTTTTAGCGTACGAATAACTTTACCCTCATTTCTCCTTTGGGTTTTGTCTGCTATGGTTTCATGTCTATTCGTTTTTTTTTTTTTTGTTCTTGTGTTGTGTGTGCGGTATGGTGGCGGATTTGCACCAGGCGCCGGGCTTTCATGTTTTGACTTTACAACATCGTGCAAGTACTCTAACTTTGCATCCGTGGAATACCACCTCTCTAACTCTATTCCTAACCTTTTGCTCTTTGTTCTGAGGACCCAGATAGGCTAAAATTCATCCTCTAACTTCGATTAATATATCCAACTATAAAACTTTATTTTCATAATTTCCAGTGTTCTGAAGGGTGGAGTATGCTGCCTATTAACCATAAACACTATTGGTACATTCATCTCGAGAATCTTGAATCCCTAACTTCGATGTTCTGTGGCTTAAATCTTTCTTCCTTCTGACATACTAATAAACTTATTCTTCTTCTCTCTTGTTCTCCTAACTGAACAGATTTTCATGCCTTGTTTGGATACCTTACTACTTCTTCACGAGGGTACTGCTTGTATCTTGTCTCATCAAATGACTGAGGTCCTCTATTGAGGGGATTTCTAATGATTAACACAACACTGGAATGTTGGCGTTACCTCTATACTGATTTAGTGGAGAGGAAGCCGAATCATTCAGTTATTCTCAACTATTCTGGTGAGCAACTAATTCAATAGAAAACTTACCACACATTCCGGATGCGACTTAACCAATTCCTTGAACATTCTTTGACCTATGTTTCACTACTAGTCCTTCTCTCAATATATAAATACAGCACCTTCGCTCCTATCGGTAAATCTGACCACAACCTTATATCTCTTAATTTAATACTTCTCTCCAACAGCTCCTTGCCCTATGCGTTTTGTTCTGGCACTTTAATGTGGCCATACTGGGGGCAATTGCGGTGCCTTCTACGCTAACTATGATTTGGGAGTGACTGCGTTTTGACTCTGAAGACGCTTTTAGACTCTGCCGATAAAGTGGGAATTGTAATCGTTGATGGAATGAGCAGTTTCATTCCTTCTTCGACAAATCTTTTTTCTCCTCAAAATCCATGGTTCGATCGTGTTGGTTCTCTGGCCATTCAGGCTAGAGACAGATGCGTATCGTGTGTGGAAAAATTCTCATATCTTCCTATTCACTCTTCGCTAATTTTATCCAGCTAGAAATCATTGCATGGATTATCTCTCGCACGTGAGTAAAGCGGACTTTTCATTAAACGAAAGGTGCGCTTGACCTCCTTGGTCTCCACTGAAAATCTTTCTGGCCTCTTACCAAAAACATCTCTAACAACTTCTGAAATCATCCTTTCCTCCTCTTATTTGCTCTGATGGTTCTGTTGCTAATACTCCAACTGAAAAAAAGGCCAATTTTTTCGGCCTCCTATTTTCCTTCTAACTCAACCCTGGACGATTTCTGGCATTCCTCTTTCCTCCTCCTTCTCCTCTCAGGTGTCTATGCCTTTGCCTGGGATTACATTTGATTGGGTGCAAGGGGGCTTATGAAATCTATGAACGTAAGGAAGACGGGTGGCCCCGGATGGCATTCCTCCCGAGTTTTGAGGTGTGTGCTTCCGCGCTGAACCCCGCCCCTCGTTCAAAACTATATTTCTCTATGCCTCAATACTATCACTTTCCCTCAATTCGAAGCGCGCATATGTCCAACCTATCCGAAAAAAGGAAGACTGCTCTGATACGTCTAAACTATCGCCCTTAATAGCTCTAACTGTATTCTATCTTAAGATCTTTTTGAAAACCCTTCTCAACTCTTAATTCTTAGATCATCTGGTGAATCTCATTCCCTTCTTCCGATCGCCATTACGGCTTCGGCGCTCAAGGTCTACTGGCAATATAACTTTCCTATTTTAACAGATTTATGGTTTTCCCCCTTAGAAACTACGGGGAGATTTGCGTGGGTGGCGATGACATATCCAAAGCATTTTGACCGGTTTATGGCACGCGTCACTGCTCGCCAAGCTCCCCTCCTTTGGGTTTCCTCCTGCTCTTTGCTTACTTATGAGTCTGGCTTTTCTTCAAAATCGCTCACTATCAGGTATATGTTTAGTTGATGGGGCGAAGGCGAACTTCTTCTTTTCTGTCAATAGGGTGTTCCTCAGGGTTCTGTCTTGTCTCTTACTTTATTCCAGCTTTTCATCTAATGATCTTCTTCACCTGCATAATCCTAACTCTACCACTCATATGCCGATGAACTCGACCCTTCATTCTTCAACTAATTTCAATTCTGCTCCCTCTTTACTTCTAGAATTGATTCTCTCTTACGTTTCCGATTCTATTCTCGCTGATCTGGCTAGAAGAATTTCCTGGTGGGTCGTCTCAACCTTGTTGGAAATTTAATTCTTTAAAACCCCATTTCTACAAATCTCCCTCTCTAGACCTTCTAATTTCCTATCTCTTTCGACGGTTCTCTCGCTTCTCCTGTTGACAATATATAAACATTCTTGGCCTTAAACATAAACAAAAAAAATGTCTTGGAAACCTCAACATCACAACGGTTGCTAGGCGGCCTCAAAGAAACTGGGAGTTCTGTTAGACTCGAGACTTTTTTCCTCTCTCAGTTTACTCCAGCTATACAAGGGTCTCATCCGCCCTTGTATGGAGACTGCTCTCATATCTGGGGGGGGCTCGGGTTTCACCC
>JABUQX010052521.1:0-17500 GCA_015478945.1 Trachelipus rathkii | reverse complement strand
TTGCAAATTATTATTAATCACATTGTTATCTGTATATTTCAACATTACCGTAAGTGAAATTTAACAATGTTTTTTATTTATTTATTTTTTTTTATTAAAAGTTCACACCTCACGGGCATAGCCCTATTCAAGGAGGGGAACTTCTCTAGGTAATTTCTACCTAGGATCCGAACTAGGATTCGGAAACCCGCGACCTTGCCATGCGACTCCGTCGTCGCTCTACCATTTGAGCCACATGTAATTTTCAATTTCTGAAAAAATAAAACATTCCAAATTGACATTAAAGTTATTATTATTATTATTATTATTATTATTATTATTATTATTATTATTATTATTATTATTATTATTATTATTATTATTATTATTATTATTATTATTATTATTATTATTATTATTAGTAGTAGTAGTAGTAGTAGTAGTAGTAGTAGTAGTTAGTATTAAGTAGTATAAGTACGAGTAGTAGTAAGGAGTAGTAGATAGTAGTATAGTGGTAGTAGTAGTAGTAGTAGTAGTAGTAGTAGTAGTAGTAGTATCTGCAACTGAATTAAAAAAAGAAAACTGAGTAAAAAAAACTGATTTAAGAGTTACATGCATAATTATAAAATCTTATTTATTTATTTATTTATTTATTTATTTCTCATTTGATTATTTTTTCACTTAATTAATTAATAAATGATCTTTTCATTTAATTAAAATTAATTTTGATTTTTCAAAAGTATTTTAAAGAAATTATATTACAGGTTTTGCCTTTAAAATGTCTCAAAATTAATGTCGTCGCAGATTACTTCACTTCACACCTCCCGCCCCCCTCCAAACTCTCCCCATGTACACCACAAAAATCACTTCATACATAAAGTACACACACATACATCTGTTTTGTGTGCATGTGTAAGGTGAAAAGGTCACTTTTAGCACAATTGATAAAATCATTTGAAATTTGTTGGCAAATAGTAAACTCATTCATGTGATTTCGAAAACAGGGAAATTGTTTAATATAATGCCAAGATCTCTCTCTCTCTCTCTCTCTCTCTCTCTCTCTCTCTCTCTCTCTCTCTCTCTCTCTCTCTCTCTCTCTCTCTCTCTCTCTCTCTCTGAGAGAGAGAGAGAGAGAAAGAAATTACAAAGCTTTGGTGTTAAAATAACAATTAAGTTTTATTCTTATATTTAATTTTATAATTTTGTTTCTTCGAGATACTGGACACATGATAAAACGAATATAACACAAAATAACACAAAAATATATCATAGCGAAACTTTCAACGCCTGAAAGACATATTTCTTATCAGAAAGTAACTTCTTCGCCAATTAATTTTTCTAAGAAAATAATTGAAAAATTTATTTTTAACATTTTTTTATTACTTTTGTTTTGTCTAAATGTCTACAGGTTATCTTACTTATTTTTATAAGCATTTTTAAAATTATTCTCTAAAACAATACAATAATAGTATATATAAAAAGAAACATTATGAAATAAAAGTTATATAATCATATACCATAAAAGTTTTGCTTAGCATCAATTATAAATTTTAAGTGTATGATAAACAAATACACATCAGTAGAGTGTAAGATAAACGAATACACATCCGTAGAGTGTATGATAAACAAAAACGCATCCGTAGAGTGTATGATAAACAAACTTATAGAAAATATTATTGCGCAAGAAAATGAGATGAACTCTAATGCCAGTACTTAAACTCCTTGGAAGATTAATAGAATTGAGAAGTAAGATGCACCCTAAAATAGTTATGGAGGTAAGCGTCAGTGCCTGAAGATAATACACTTGTACAGTGCCTGAAAGTACGCGCACTTGTACAATGCGACAGTGCCTAAAAGTAAGTATACTTGTTTAGTGCCTAAAGGTAAAGACACTTGTACTGTGCCTAAGGGTAAGTAAGCTTGTACAGTGTCTGTAGATAAGTAAACTTGCACAATGCATGTAGTTAAGTATATTTGTACAGTGTCTGAAGGAAGTACACTTGTACAGTGCCTATAGGTAAGTACACTTGTACAATGCCTGAAGGTAAGTATATTTTTACAGTGCCTAATATCGGAGGATACGTAAACTTGTTAAGTGCCTAAAGGTAAATACACTTGTACAGTGACTAAATTTAAGTACACTTGTAGAGTGCCTAAGGTTAAGTACAGACTAAAGGTTTGAACACTTGTTCAATGCCTAAAGGTAAGTACACTTGTTCAGTGCCTAAAGGTAAGTACATTTGTACAGTGCCTGAAGGTAATAACACTTGTACAGCGCCTGAAGGTGATTACACTTGTACAGCGCCTGAAGGTATTTATACTTGTACAGCGATTTAAGATAAGTACACTTCTTCAGTGACTCTAGGTAAGTGCACTTACTTGTTCAGTTCCTAAATGTAAATACATCATTACAGTTCCACAATATAAGTACACTTGTACAGTGATTAAATGTTAGTACACTTCTACAGTGCCTAAAATTAAGTACACTTGTGCAATGCCTAAGGTTAGGTACACTTGAACTGTGTCTAAAGGTAAGAATATTTGTAAAGTCTAAAGTTAAGTTCACTTTCCATTGTCTCAAGGTAAGCACACTTCTGTAGTCCCTAAAGGTAAGTACACTTATACAGTACCTGAAAGTAAGTGTACTTGTACAATGATTAAAGGTAAGTACTTTTATACAGATACTAAAGGTAAATACATTTGTACAGATACTAAAGGAAAGCACACTTGTACAGAGAATGAAAATGTGTATTGAAGGTAAGTACACTTGTTCAATGATGAAGTAAGTTCACTTGTACAGTGTCTAGAGGTAAGTATACTTGTACATTGACTAAAGGTACTGTAAGTTTACTTGTACAGTGAATAAAGGTGAATACACTTGTACAGTGCCTGAAGATAAGCAAATTTGTGCGATGCCTAAAAGGAAGAAAACTTGCATGCGGCTAATGCTAAGTACACTTGTACAGTGTTTTAAGGCAAGTAACACTTTAACAGTGCAAGAGGGAAAGTATATTTGTACAGGGCTTAAGTAAAGCCCTTTTTAAAAGGAAGTAGGGTACTTGTTTTACGGGGTGGTGACACTGAAAAGGAATGAGGAGGAAAGCTTACACTATTGAACAGTCCACCCTAAAAGCGATATAACCTTAGTACCATGTCGATAGGGGGTAAGCATTGTACTTGTTATGTCACAGGTCTCCTAAAGGTAATATGCAACAATGTACATGTAGACCGAAGTGGTCTCTAAAGGTAAGTACAGTTAGTGTGTTTTATCATTACGGATGATCTCAAAATTTTCAGTATCCGCGGGATGCGGATGTGCAATGTTTAATTTTCACAGTTCGCTGAAAATGGGATGGGGGAGATATTTTTTAATCGAGTGCACATTCGGTATGTGTGAGGTTGTTCAATTCATATGTCTAATAAGATACATAGGTTCATAAATATATGTGTTAACAAGATACATTGATTTATATGTATATATATTAATATCAATACATAGGTTATATATATATTATATAATATATATATATTATATATATACTATTATATTATATATAAATATATATATAGAGAGAGAGCGAGGAGAGAAAATAGAGAGGAGAAGAGATGAGAGGAGAGAGAGAGAGAGAGAAAAAGTTAAGTGCCCTCAAACTGAGATGTATCTCATGGGCCATTTGGGTGTAGGGGTACATCCCATGACCACTCCAATTGCCCAATGAGTTCCGCCCCTTCCAAGGCTCAATTCCCCACATCCATTCTTACATCAGGGTTAGACTCTCGAGGAAATCACATTAGAAGACCATAAAATCACTATTACCAACAACATCTTTATATATATAATTAATAAATTACTTAATATTTTATTTATCATCTTATATATATATTATATAGTATATATATATAGATATATATACATATATATTAACTACGTTATATATATATATATATTCAAATATAAATATATTCATGTATGCAATACATCCGTCTTTCAAGAAAGTGTCCTCAAAGCGTAGTCTGTTCTGTTCTTTCGTATATTCGTAGGAGCACTCTAAAGGAGGGGCGTGGAAAAAAAGAGGTAGTGAAGTATGACTGATTTTGTCCTGATCGTGAAGGAGATTATGACCGGTACTTTGATGGACGTTATTAAATCGTATGAGAGGAGTTGGAGACGGGAAATATCAGGTATTATTTATTTTATTTGATAAGATTAAGGGTTATAGCACGTTGCTATGGATGGGAGAGGAAAAGAATAAGGAGAAGTAACGAAAGTTAAGAACGCGAGATGTTGAGAAGCTATAAGGAAAAAAATATTTGAGAACATTTACAAATATAAATCAGGTTTAAATGTGAACCAAGTTGAACCTGTAACAAAACATCTTGCATGGGCAATATGTTAATGGAAGGGAAAGGGAAGGAAAAACTGTTTATTGGAGTAATATTTTACCATTTCACGTTGCAAACAAATATTTGCATTTTACTATGATTTTTGATGCTCTTTGTTAGGGTAACTATTTACTTGATTGAACAGCTCCCCTATCATCAACATTATTATTTCATATTAAATTTAAACCAATACCACAGGTTAACAAAAAATAAAAATCTAGTACCTAGTCGTTGAGGTTTTTAAAAGGTACTCGTTATGAAATCTAAATAAAATTTGTATTTTGGTGCGCATTTTTTTTTTTTTCAAGAACAAGAACTTATTATTTTCAAATTAAACAAAAATTTTCTATCAATATAAGTAAAATTATTTAGAGAAAATTAGCTCCACACAATTTCTTTTTTTAAGAAGATTATTGTTCACGAAATCACTGTACGTTTCTCTATATTTACCTGTGACAACTGCAATGAAAATTTCAGTTGTTTTTGCATATTTACATGGCGTCTGATCAATATTCCAAAGAGGTCAAACTCAAAAAAACTGTTGCAATCAATTGCCTATTCGGACAGTTCGCAACACTTGATACCATTATTAGAATTATTATACTGGTTCTTTTCAGGAATAATATTGCTGTATTATGAATAATGACACAAAAAGTCAGATATTTATATATTTTACTTTTGATAGATCCTCGAGAGAATTCTCTTGACATTCTATATCAGTGGAAACTTCCACTAATTAAAGTCAGGGTGTCGCATAAACTAGCGAAAAAGGAACTGAGTTAGAGAGTACGAGGTTAGTATGATGGAAAAGTTTTTAAAATTACAGTCAAAATTGAAGAGTAGCACTTGTTAATGTTGGATCCTAGACTAAAATGTACCACATTATACGATTTTTAAAAGCACTGAGTAAATATATATTTTTATAACCTGAAATGCTTTTAACTCTTACTACTTCAATCTCTTCAGAGTTTTTCTAGAGTCTAGAAATTGAGTCAAAAACTTTAAAGCTTTAATTCTACGATAGGTGAGGAGTATTTAATAATAAAGAGGAATACCTCTTACCAAAGATTCCGAAATAAAAGTATGTTGGCAGACTACTAATCCTTTACCATGACGAACCTGTAGTTTACATAAGTTTATAATTTTATGTACCTGTTAAAAAGTGGTAACGATTCGCCAACACTTTAATTTCGCAATACTCCATCATCTTTTATATGTTCTATTCTTTCATCCTGTAATAGAATCTGTATTAATTGCAAATATATAACCACTTTATATACTATAAAACTAATACTTCAATAGGCTTTAATATAGAATATTTTGTAGATACATTAGTTCGGAAATGAGAATTTATTTGTAGGAAGGAAGTCGCTGAAATATTTTACAAATAAACGTATTTTAAACTTTAAATCCGCATCGAAAATTGCTCAAAAGACTTGTAGCATTGATAAAAAATAACTATTATATTTAGCTGGTCAGTGTAGTCTTTGATTATCAAATTTAACATTTGACATTTTTGTTAATGAGATTCAGACATTCGAAAATCTCTTGAAATGTTTTGCAGTATTACCGTGATTAAATGAAAGGTTTATCCTTGCTAGATGGAGTAAATGGAAACATTTTTATTTTCAAGAAAGGCAACAATAAAATAATATGATTGAATTAAACAAGGTTAAAGCATATTTCGTAGGCTGCAAGTTATGAATGGAGTTGAAAAGATGCATTGCAGCATAAGGTAGTGAATCTGCCTACTAAATTATTATTATTATTATTATTATTATTATTATTATTATTATTATTATTAATTAATTTTTTTTTTCCCATGCTTAAGTTTCATGCTCATTTTCTAAACGTTAATTCTAATAATTATATAATATATTTACAAAAAAAAAAATTTAAAACGGCACAATAGGTTAAATATGTATAAGGTAGTGGAGATAAAGCATGTTCCTAAAGTTGCCTTTAACTCGCCTTAATTATTATAAGGGAGGGGAAGGGAAAGATTGTAAAAAAGACCATTACTAAAGTCATTACTACTTTCGAACAGTTTGATCAGTCTAAATAGTGGATCTGAAGGAAGGGTCTTGCAGTAAAAATTACCCATTTTACGATAGCCTCAACATGTCATTTAATGGCTGCTATGGCTCTAAGTGAATTGGCTTTCGCTGAACTTAAAAGGAATGTTTTTTGTTTCTTGTTTTTCTTTTTAAGTTATAAGCCTATAATTTTTATTTTAGAGCATAGTGTCCTTTTTAGGATGTTGTTAATAATGTAATAAAAAGCTGTAAACCAATTTTAAAATTTTAATGAAGCAATGGTGGGGAAGCAAAAATATTATCAATTTTTGTTATTCATATCTTCAAACTTACTATCTATTAGGGGAAGGGAACTTCTCAATGCAAGACAACATTTATTTTTGTTGTTCTTAATGATATTGTTATAAACTTTAAAACTTTTAGTTTAACTTGGGTCCTTAAAATAAGGGTGGTCAAATATTGAACTTTTAAAGAAGTCTCTATTAGGTACAAAAGAAATCTCTAATGATAATTTAATTATATTTAAATAATGTTGAAATGTTTGATGATATTAAATGCACAATATGGACTCTGATTGAGAGTATGTTGCGTTGGAATATCCTATTCCTTAAAGAATTTGCGATAAATTAATACTTTTTTTATCTTTAAAACATTTTATATGATGGGAAGAAAAATCAAATCTAATTACAGCTAATCAAAGAAAATTACTGTAATTTTATTATTCTAATCCTCGGACTCAAAGGCAATATTTTTTAGTTTGCCAAATTTGTAATTTTGTTTTTCATTACAATAATTATACTATTTCAGAGTGCCAAGAGTCGACGTCGGGGTTCAAACAGAAACGCCTGCCTCAAGGCGCCTTTCAAGGAAGTGTCTAAGTCCTATTCGGAGCCGTGAGACTCAAAGTTTGAAGCGGAAGCAAACCACTGAAATGGAAACTCAAACACAGTTGACAAACCTGAAAAGCAAAGTACGCAAGAGGGGAGGCGGTAGAAGGATCTCAAAATGTAATATCTCTACCCATACTGAAGCATTTGTCGTGAGAAATGACGAATCTTTGCAAGAATTCAATCCACAGATACCACATCCTTCCGAGAATTCTGCACTAAAATGTGATATTGGATTAGAATGTAATTATAATATCTTCAACAGTAAGGATTGCATTGAATTATGTGGAAATATGAATGAGAAAGAACTCGAACAAAACTTTAATTCTTCTTCTACCCAGACAACATCATCAGTTGATCTTGGAGTTTTTGTTCCAGAAGAAAGTTGTCTTTCTTATGATCTGTTTCGAGGAGAACCAAGATCCAAAGAATGTCAAGATCAATCCCTGCAAACGTCTTTTGCAATTTTAGAAAGCTCAGATGAATTTCGGACAAGTCAGTCTTATAATAATGAAACTAGGGAGGTAAATAATCAGGAAAAATCTCAGCAAAACGAGTCCATTGTTGTGAATAAGTGTGACGGCTTTGATTCCTGCTCAATGATTCCTCCTGACGGAGATGCCTCAATTCTTGTTGATGGTGATGACCTTGTGTCAATCAGTCCTTCGGAGGCCTCTCTCTGTTTTGCCAATATCGTCTCCAAAGTCCTTCACTACACAAAGGATTCTCTAGCATTTGCGACCTTTTACAGAGTGTTGCTGGAAAATTTATAGTAACCTATACACAATTCGAATGGATATGATAATGTACGATAATTTTCTAACCAGCTTCTGAACCACAAACGTGTGAAAACTTCTCAGTATCGAGCCTTTCCTCTTTGCTCAACCAATTCACCACTCAAAAACTGTTGATGAACAGTCATTCATCTCAGTAACTATTTACCCGAACATCAATTCATTTTATCTCAAGACATGCAAACCCTACGAGGATTGACGACTTCCAGGCCTTTTTATCAACACATACTCAAACCTATCATTTTTGGAGGCCTGTCTGAGGTTGAGCTCCATCAACATTACCCGTGTATGCTTTCTTTGCTAAATTTTTATTTTTAATTAATTTCTTTTTTTATTTTGACTTGAAAATATTACCTTAATTAAATAAACGTTTTTAAATTATTAATTATTCATGATAGTCTATTCAAATAATTTCTTATATTTAAATTTTTAAATAGTAATGTTTCTTAAAATTCTATCCACTAATATTCAAATTATTATAATATATCATTATATAATATATATATATATAAATATATATATATATATATATATATATATAATTATATATTATATATATATATATTATTAATATATATTATTATTAATTTAATATATATTTTATATATTACTTATATATAAAGTAATATATATATATTATATAATTACTATATATAATTATTATATATAATATATATATATAATATATATATAATATATAGGTGTGTGTGAAAAATAAACGTTTTTTTTTTTAATTTGTTTTTTTTTTTGATATAAAAATAAACTTTTTTTTTAAAACAAAGTTTCTTTTGTTTTATTAAAATTTACCTCTTTTATGTATAAAAAGATAATGTTTTAAACATTACCAATATCCTCTTTAGGCCCCTTATATGACTAATTAATACTCGTTCAATTTATTTATACAGTAACTAGTATATATATTTATATATACATTATATAGTATATATATATATAATATATTTAAAATATATTAGATATTATATTATTATTTATTATATAAAGATATAGTATATATACATATATATATATAATATATATACGGTATATATAAGGATATATTATGTACTCAAGTATATAGTAAAATATATATATAACATTACTATTATATTATATATATACTAGTATATTATTGATAATATTATTATATATAATTGTATATAAAATATATTATTACTATATTATCACTATACTAATATATTATATAACCTTAGAAAGTCCCTAAGTCAAATAATGCTTATATATACTCTATATATATTATATAGTACGGATTTTTATATATATATATATTTATATATATATTATATATATAAATATTAATATTATATAATATTAATATTATATAATAATAATATATAAATATATATATATAATATACGCTCTCAATATAAAAAATATATATAATAAATAAATATACAGTATTATATATATATATATATATTATGATAATATATATATATATAATATTATAATATTAATAATATTATTATATATATTATATAATATATACGTATATTATTATATTATAATATATATTATATATATAATATATATATAGTATAAATTAATACATATATATATTTCTTAATAATATTATATATATATATATATATATATATATAAAAAATATATATTATAATTATTATATTATTTAATATTAGATATTTTATAATATATATATATATTAATATATAATATAATATATATATTATATTATATTAACATATATAATATATATATTATATATATATATATAAATATTATACATAATTATATTAATAATTATATATAATAATAAAATATATAATATATGATCAAAAAAAGGATCGGTGATAATATAAACAGGTCGGGTTTTGGGTCGGGAGAAATCGAGAATGGTTGCAGAGTGATAGTTCTTGGAGGAGAGATGGGTTAGGTGTTAAGTAAGTACTTCTTTTAAACAAAGAGTATCCATAAAAGTATAAGAGTTGGTGTATGGTGAGATGTACCGAAAGGGAAAGTATGATGAGTTTTGTGTGGTGAGAAGGAGATGTGAAGATATGTTGATGTTAATCTGTGATGGTGTTTAGATATGCGGGATATTATCGGATCATATGTGTTCTCTTTATGTGTAAATAAGTTAAAAGTTAGTATGGGACATTGAATAGAGAGAATAGGTATTACGGAAGGAAGAGTTGAGCGTAAATATTAAGATGAGAAGTTTAAAGTGCCCACACCAAAGTTAATGAAATTATAGTAAGTAAGATACTACCTTCCAAGTTAAAATCCAGTTGAAATGAAACAAGCTGAAACTAAATAAAATCGGACAGCAATTCGTTAGCAGTTGCAAAAGAAGTGATTGTGGTGTTGTGCTTTAAAGTAAGGAAGTAAGAATGCTTAACAGTTGAGTGGTGGAGATGAAGAACGGTGATGACCAAGCGGGTTAGAAAGTATGAAAATAACGTCGTTGGTATGAAGTTTCAAAAGCAATGATGAAGGTTTCAAAAGAAAAGATGCTTGAATATATATATAAGCAGGAAAAAAGAAATGCTAAAAGATGCATTCAATTAAGAGAAAAGAAGAGTAAATGAGACAGTTACCAACCCGGTCAGTTGGGACAAATACAGGTGACTAGGAAAAGCGTCCTTACTGAAGGAAGCGGCGAAAGGATTCAACACATTAGATATGTGAGAACCTGCTTAAATAATGAATATAGGGGAGCCGATGCGAACTGTTTTTGTAATGATGAAACTGGATGTGAGGAGTTGGAAAGAAACGATTCGAAAAATCTGTATAATACTTGCAGTATGTAAGAGGTATGTGTGGGTTTGATGGTGAGTAAGGAATAGTATTAGGTATTGATGAATGAGGTTATTAGCAAAGAAGATGGGTAGAGTGAGATAGTTGAAGAATGATAAATACTGACGAATAGGATGAAACTTACTGTGGTGAAATGTCAAAACGAAACGGGAGAGCAAGTTTTAATGATTGATTGTTATTCTTAAGTTTGTGTAATAACGTTTATGGAGGGTTAGAGTATTTGAGGGATTGAAGGAAGAGCCAAGTTGTTAGTAATGCCTTATATTAAAGTTAAGGAAGATAAGGGAACTGAGAAACATTATAGGGAATATAGTTATTGAATGTTATGGGAAGATATATGTTGGTAATTTTTGGTCCGCAAAGACTTCGCCGAGACTGAAGGACTGTTTATTTGGTGAATAAGAATCAAGGTAGACGTTTAGTAGTAGTTAGAGGATGTCAGTGGAATCAAAATTTAATATTGATAGCAAAAAATATCGAGAAAATGAGAGAAGAAGAATAAAATTTATTTAAGTTTTATGGATTTTAGGGATTGTAGGGTTTAGATAGGGAAGCTCCTATGGCAGAGTGTTAGTGTAAATATTATGTTATGATTGTAGCTTCTAATGAATATCAAAGAAAGATACAGAATTATGTGAGCGTGTGTAAGAAAAATTTGTCCTAAAGATTGATTGTTTTTAGTATTAATAGCGGAGTGAGGCAGGGTTTGTGTTATGTCTCCTGTTGGTGGTAGACATTTTGTATATGGATGGGGTTTATTGATCGATGAATCGAGTGGGGCGTTTGACAGGAAATATGGTGTTAGAAGATGGAGAGATGGAGATGAGTGGAGGTACCTCTACCCTTTATTATAGCGTTTAATGATATTGGTATGTGTGTCCAATATGAAGGAGTTTAAAGGATTGTAGAAGATTGGCATGGTGTGTAAAGGAGGGTTTGAAAGTAAGCGTAGATACGTAGATAAGATGGTTGTGAGTGAGAACAGCCTCGTATTGAAGTTATGTTAGTTTAGATGCGTGAGCAGCTGGAACAAGGTCTGAGTTTAAAGTACGTATATTGTGGAGACCAGGAAGGTGGTGGTATGCAATTAAATTCGGTTGTGTGAAGACTATAATTAGGATGTAAGTCTAGAGCTGTAGGGTGTAACTGATTCATGTTGTTACGATTATGGGACCGGATGATTATTGTAGTAGTGAGACTATGGCGGAGTAAGAACATAGATCGAAAGAGCGATATAGGCAGAGACATCAAGGATGTGAGCGAGGGGGAGGAAGAAGGATAAAAGGTGAGACAGAGAACTATTGTGAGAGAGTGGTGGGTAGGTGTGAAAAGGGTGTAAAACGAGAGAAATAAATTGGAAAATATGGGTGAGATGGTGGGGCAGTGGAAAGGGAGGGTGATTAGGCGTGTGGAAAGCGAGCAGAGGGCGAGTGGGTGGGAACCGACCGCTGGGAGAGCGAAGAAAAAAGTTGTGAATCAGGTAAAAGAGGCTGGAGGACAGAAATGGGATGGCAGAGGCGAAGAAGAAAGCGGCAGAAGAGGAGAGAATGCGGGGGTGAAGGGGGGTGGGTGTGCCACCTGAAGCCAAGAGTGACACGCTGACACGTGACGAGGACATGAGTGAGGTTCCGCGCAGTGCCCGTGGAAGCGGATAGGGGGGAGTCTGACTGTGAACTGAGCCTACGAATAAGTAGCAGAGGAGAACGAATCAGGGGTGAAAGCGGGCGTACGAGATAGAGATATATGAATAAAGATAATTATATAATAAAAAAAAAGAAATATATATAAAATAGGAGAGAGAAGAATAAAGAGAATATATATAATATGCCTTAAATATAAAAATAGTATAAAGAGCGTCATGAATAACATAATAAAATATAAGAGATAGTATAAAAAAGTAAATATCTATAATAAAGTAGTAAAGGGGGGATGATAATAGAAATGTATAAATACTATGAAATAGTGGGAGTATATATATAATAAAAGAAAAAGTAAGTGCAGAGCAGGTTAAAGTGAATAGTGAGATGCCCAGAGCACAAATTAAAACGGACTAAGTGTACTAAAAGCACGAAGAGGCAGACTCTTGAACATGAGTGATGACGGTAAAGGCTAATACCCAAAAAACTGTGAGAAGTGAGTGTAAAAAAGGGGAAGGAAAAATAAAAACAAACAAAAAACAAAAAAAGGTGGGCGCCGTGTGGTGTAGTGAAAAAAAAACGCGGTGGAATTAAAAAATAACGTGGAACCAACCCATATACAGATTAGTAAGAAGGAGAATATATTAGTAGGAGAAGAGTGAGATAGATTGAATATGTTGATAAATAGATAAGACAGTTGTGTATTATTATATTATTTATAAAATGAATATAATATATAGTATATCATGAGAATAGTGAGAATCATAAGAATAAATAGTATGAATATATAAGAGTATGATATAAAATACCTAAGAGAACTACTAGAGTATGAATATATAATATGATGTATAGCATATATATAGAAGATGAGATTAGAGAAAAAACAGATAGAATATAAATATAAGACAGAGACATATAATTAAATGATAAGATATATTTATAAATAGAGTCAAACATTGTTATAAGATATATTATTTGATAAATGAGTAGTATGCTGAGAATATAATAGAACTGGAGAATGGGGGGAGAGAGGGTGAAAGGAAGACACGTGCGGAAAAATGTCTGCACAAATGAACGGTAGGAAGATGGATTAGGGAAGGTGTGTGGGTGTGTGAGGGGCAAAGAAGGAATAGATAGTGTGGGGGAGGAGGTAGGTAGTTAAGGAGGAGGTAAGGTGGAGAGGAAAAAGGGGAGATGGTAAATCGCATGGTGATAGATGTGAAATGACGTGGAGAAATGATCAGAACGAGGCGACGATGGTGAGGAGGGATGGAAGGTTGGTAAGAAAGCGTGATAGAGCTGGTGATGAGTCAAGGATGGAGAGAGCGTAAAGACCTGGAAAGGCTTAAGGGAGAAAAGGGAAACCTTGGTGAGAAGGATTAGGGAATATAGTAGTGGAGTGGTTTTCGAAGAGCAAGGATAATGTAAGGCTGAGGATGGTGGGCGATAAGAGCGGGCGTCCGAGTGACACTGAAAAGGACTTGTATTGGGGGTGTATAGAACAAGGTGCGTGGTGAGGAGGGAGGATGGCAGGTGTGGGATTGCAAATTCTTGATTCAGTTGGAAACAAACAATGAGAAGTATGGATGCAGGATTATGTTATAATATAGGAGTGGAGTAGTGAGATGTGTGCACAGGCGTTAGTGATAGAGTAATGAGGGAAGGATGGAGGGTAGGTGAAGAATGGGGGGGTAGGGGATAGCGCTGTGAATGAACAAAAAGTATGGATTGAGTGAGAGGAAAGCGTTGTAAGTAGAAAAGGGCTGGGTCAATGGGGAGTGGTAGGATAATGAGCGGAGTAAGACAGGGTGGAGGGCCCGTGGGTGATGTCAAGTGTGGACGAGGAGTGGGATGAAGAAGTTGCGACCTTCGGAGGTGGTGATTGCATGGGAATGGGGAGGGGAGAATGGGAAAATGGAGAAGGGGGAGGGTGGGCCCTACTGCATAAGTACTTGAAATATTTCAATGTTGTTGTTTTTTTTTTTTTTAAAATGAAAAAAAAGTGATAGGGTCGTGGGGGTGCGAACTACTTGATAGTAAGTGTGAAAGAGGTAGTCGGGGAGAAATGGGGACTACAAAGGGTCTGTAAAAGGTAGGCCTGGAAGACGGGAAAGAGCAGGTGAGGGTGGATGTGTTCCTGTTGATGAGCAGACTGCCTCTCTTAGTTGTATAGTGATAGATGGGTCAAAGCAACGACAAGCTCGTGGCGAGGGAATGGATTGAGGGTGAATATGGTGGATGAAAAGGGAAACGACGATGCAGTGATAGTAGGTCAAGAGAAAAGAGGGGTTAAGGGTGCAGGAAGGGCTGGGTGGCAAGGAAACGGGGGTGAATGGAAAGGACTTAATGTCGTGAGTGTGGCAGGACTAAAGGAGTGTGACACCGTGATAAGTGATCAGTACGTGAGGTAGAGACAGCGAAAAGAAGATCAAACAAGCCATAGAAGACCAACAGGCGATTATTCTGGCAGTGGATTAAGGTAGTAATAAAAAATGATTTATACGGAAATAAAGAGTGGGAAAGGGTATAATATAATATGTAAAGTAAGATATAAGAACAATAGGAGAGGTAAGTCAGAGGAAATGTTTATAGATAAGTCTGGTACTGAAAGCTATGTACAATATGTATGGCGCGAAACCGACCCGACGAAGGAAAGAGACATAAAACGAATGGAGAAAAAGGAGGAGACAGGAAGAAAGGGTAACAGAAGCGGACTAAAGTAATAGGGCCATGCCAGAGATAAACCCTAACTGATCTACCATAATCCATCCGCCCAAAGCTGGAGTTATCGACTGGCAACACAAGAAACGACTATAGCATGGTAACTAATGCTCACCTCCGCGCATTACAACAGCTGTCACATTCCAACCAATCGCGATCCATCCCGCCACCTCAACCCATCTTATACTCAAAAAAAAGAATAAATGTAAGCAATAAGAAAGGATCATAATAGATCCATATATACATGTAAATTAAATAAGCATTCAGATATAACATATCTCTGCCTCACTCTATATATGATTTCAAATAACAGGATTAACTTGGAACTATAATAGAATATAATAAAATATAAGCATGAAAGAATAATGATAAAAGTGGTTATAATATATATATATATTATATCATATAGCTATAATAAATCGAATGAGGAAAATATCATTCTCCTTCATGATTTATAAATTAAAAAATACTATAATAAAAATGATTTTTAGATATAATACAAACAATGAAAAGTTAATATTTTTTAATGTAATATAAACATATATGGTATAATTTTTTTATTTTTTTTTTATTATTATATTATTTAGCTTTATTTTATTTTATAATTTATTCAAAATGAAATATAATTTATATATATCTATAACTGATTTTATAATTAATATTGATATATAAATAAAAGTAAAAATAAATAGTAATAAAAATATATTATATAATGATAATAAATATATATTATATATAGAAGTAAAATAAAAATATAAAATTGATATATAAAATATAAATAAACTATATATAGAATATAAAAAAATAAAAAATATAATATATAGTGTAAATATTAATATATATAAAATATAATTAATAAATATATATATATAATTAATATATAAAATAATTATAATAAATATATATAATATAATAAAAATATACTATATATATATATATAATACATATATATAATAAAATAAATAATATTAATAAAATATTAAATAAATAAAATAATAAAATAATTATTATAATATTAATTAAAAAAATCATATAAAAACTCAATGATAATACACAAAAATAGAAAAAAATTTAGTAAGTAAAGTTACTTATAACGGGAAGTAAAAAAACAATGATGTTTCATACCTTAATATATTAATATTTAATGAGATAATAATAATATATATAATATATAATATATTAATTATATATATATAATATTTTATATATAATATATATATATATAGATATATTATATATAATAATTATATATTAATTATTTATATAATATTAATAAAAAATATATATATATAATAATATAATATATAAGATATTAATAGATATATATAAATAATATAAATATATATAAATAAAAATTATGTATATATATAAATAGTATATATAATAAATATATTATAATAATATAAATTAAGTAATATATATATATATAATATATAAAATATATTATAAAATTATACATAATAATAATAAATGGATAATATATATATAAATAATATAAAATATAAAAATATAAAAGAAATATAAAATAATATATATATATATATATATATATATATATTGAATAATAATAAATAAATAAAAATATTAGTTTATTATTCGGATCACTACTCAAGTAAATAATTAATCCATAAATAAAATCTAGAAAACTGAATATAAATATAATAATTTAAAATAACTATACGATGTTATAACCAATTTTACTGCAAACATCTGACATTTGATACACAAATGACATTCACCCCCATATTTGCAATATCACTTGAAGTTCTGCGCGGATGTAACATACCATTCCACTAGTACCAGGTATGTACAGGGCTCTAATAGGTACCGGGTATTAGCTTGTACAGGTGAGAATAAGAAAGGCGGAATGCGTACTTTAGTTAGAATCTAACTGAGTAGTTTGTCAATGAAATATTTAAAAACGAGGAAATGAAATTTGATTATGAGTTTTTATGGATGTCGGTAATTCGTACTTAAGAGAGAGTGAATGGATTTATTGGATTTTGAGAACTCAATTGATCAAAGAAGAATAGTTTTAGAATTAATCTTTAAAAATAAATTTATTATGTGTTGTAGTATCATATGAACTACTGCACAGTACATGAGCGTAGCGAGATAATTATTATATATTATTTTTTATTATTAGCATTATATATCATAGATATATCGATATTGATTAATGTGCACGTATAGAAGCACACTTGGGAATTCATTCTCTGATACACGTGCTCGGTATTATCATTTCACTGGAATATGAGTTGGTTCAT
>JABUQX010052520.1:37500-39207 GCA_015478945.1 Trachelipus rathkii | reverse complement strand
TAAACAACAAAGATGAACAGAGTCGGGGTTGTCTCGCCTAGGCTGGTTTGGGGACGACAGGGGGACGAACGTCTCCTCTGTCCCTCCGTCGGCTCGAACCCCGTAAAAAGGAAATAAAAAGAAAAATAACATTTTCTCCAGAGCAAATAAAACAAAACACTATTTGGTAACCCTTGCTCTCGTTTTACTGCAGGAATGGAAGGTTGATGAGAACGTAGCGCTTTGCAGCCTAAGATTATACGAATATTTAAGGTGTTATTAATAAATATTAGAATAAATAATTTTTTTTAAGTTTCATCGATAAAATTGCTTGCTGCTGAAATCAAAATGTTATTTATTTTCCTGTAGCTGTTATAGTTTTAAAGTTACATGCATGGGGCTTTCGGGATGCTGGCCCCTATATATACATATATATATATATAATTATTATATATATATATATATATATAATCTATATATTATAATATATATATATATTATATATATTATATATGTATGAATATATATATATATATATATATATATATAAATAATAGTCAGATATAGTATAAGGGTACTATAGAAGCTAAGGATATATATATAATATATTATACTATATATATATATTATTATTTACAATGATCACTACCACTCACGAGCAGGACCCTTTTCAAAAGGAGTGGGCAAAAAAAAAAAAATATATATATTAAAGAAAAATTACAAAAAGAAAAAAATTAAAATAAATGGAAAGTAAACCACCTGTCCCTTGCCTAACGCAATTTCCTCAGGTGGGCGCAGACGCGGGGCTTAAATACGAAGAGATTGGAATATTTGCAGGGAAAATTAGAAGAAGGCAAGGAGTTCACAAAACAGATTTGGCTGGAAAAGAAGGAGGTTTCTGACGAACGAGTGATCCTTGAGTCTCCAACATTCACACAATTTTCATGAGAGAACAAAGCACCTCTTGTGTTACGAGGGCGAAGCAGTGGTGGAGGACATGCGAGAGCTCAATTCTCTCGGAGCACTTGCTCGAGTCGCTGCCCGTTGTAATGACCTATACGAAAGAGATATGACGCCACGCCCCGACGCAGAAGAAAGAGGGTCAAGGGAGTCAGAAAGTATGGGACAGTTTATAAGCCTCTTAGCCTTATCTTCAATTATCCAAAAGGAGTGTGGAACCGGATCCACCCAAATAGTGGGAACAGTATTCCATACAGGGAACGAATAAGACCTTTATATAACTGGAGTATCTGAGCAGAAGAAAAAAATTCACGAGGCAATCTGAACAGAATCCCAGCTTTTTTGAGGCCGCATTTTAGCAACCGATGTAACGTGAGGTCTTCGCAAGCAATTCACTATTTTAAATGTTTAGTCTAAAGAATGTTTATGTTGTTTACGGGTAGGACATTAGAGCCGTCAAAGGGAATAGGAAAGGTTGGAGGTGTTTTAGAGAATGAGATTTGAAGAAGTTGAGTTTCAAAGAGTTGAACTTCACAAGATTTACGGTTACCCCACTGAGAAAATCCGACCAAAATCGGCAAGAATTGAATCAGAAAGCTGTAGACGAGAGGAAACTCTAGATACAAACGGGGAGCAATTGAAATGAGTGGAAGAATGGAGAGTTGATGTCATCGGCTTAAAGTGAACAGAGGTTAGAAGTGCAGTAAGAAATGTTGGATTTGAAGGAAGTAGGGGCAATAGAGGTTTGGAGATCAAACAGAACCCTTG
>JABUQX010052520.1:2500-5000 GCA_015478945.1 Trachelipus rathkii | reverse complement strand
TATATATTGTTATTATTATTATTGCCATTATAAGTTGTTGTTGTTGTTGTTACATATATATATATATATATTATTATTATTATATATATATATCCAGGTCGTGATCGCTGTTACTGACCTAGTATCTTTCAACAAAAATGTATGAATCGTATGGGCACATGGAATATTAGGGGAATAAATGGCGAGCAGAGAAGAAGAGAGGTGATGCATGTATTTAGAAAGGGTAAATTTAATTTGCTTGATGTGACTGAACTAAAGGTAAAAGGAAGTGGTGAAGATGAGTGGTGTGGGGTGAAATGTGTGTTTGTGTATGATAGAGTGGAGAGGAATGAGAGAGGGGGAGAGAGAAGGAGTGGTGATTCTGATGAGTGACATGTGGCACAGAGCTATGGTGGATTGTTGAGGAGAGTGAGACTTTCTGGGACATCCTGATTGATTTTTTGGACGGAGTGAATGGGACTTCAGATTAATTGTGATGGACGACTTGAATGTTTAAATATGTGATCGAAAAAGGGATGGAATGGCAGGTGCCTTTAGGGTTGCTTGATAAACTGTGAATGGTAGGAAGGTGATTGACTTCTGTGAGGAGAGAGGTATATGTGTGACCAATACATTTTTTGAACACAAGATTATAAATATGTATTCGAAAGTTGGTGTAAATAGAGATGTTGTCGAAGAGAAGAGTATGATTGATTGTGTGTTGGTAAAGAAGAAGATGTTGAAGTAAGTGATCAGTGTTAAATCAGTGAGGGGGTTAGGGATGAGACTATCATATCATTATGTTATTTTATGTAAAATTATATATATATATATATATATATATATATATACATATATATATTATATATTATTATTACATATTATTATTATTATATATTACATATATATATATATATATATATATTATTATTATTATTATTATTATTATTATATATTATTATTATTATTATTACGAATTACATATTATTATTATATATTGTTATATACATATTATTATTGTTATTAGCGATATATATATATATTATGCTATTGTTATTATTATTAGCTATTATTATTACATATTAATCTGGCTGCTATTATTATTATTACAAAGAAGAAGATGAATATTGATGGTTATTATTATTCATACACATACATTATTATAAACATATATTGCTGGTTATTACATACATACATATTGATATATATATTATTACATAATATTATTAAATATATATATATATATATATATATATATATTTGTCAGTGTACAGGACCCACCACGGCTCACAGAGAAACGGCCACACTGGGCTGAAAATCAGCACCATGGGGAGGGCCCTGTCATATATATGCTTCAACAAATGTCAGAGGGAGATTTGAATGGCGAAGTGAATATTCAGTCAGTCAAAAATAAATAAAAACTAAATAAAAATTATTATATTATTGTATCGTAAATAGTCCTAAGATTACATAACAAAATCAAATGTTACAAAGAAAATTTCTTTAAGATACAAGAAAATAGTTACCGCTACGGAAGATTCAGATAAGATATGGGATAATCCTTCAGAAGGTGTTATGGACCGTAAGTAGGAAAAGGACGACGGCGAATAGGGTCCAGATGGGAACAATCAGTGAAGATGGCGAACAGATTGAGGGGTGCGGCAACGGCAAAATTTGCGAGGTGAGGGTCCCGTGGACATATAGTGACTGTGAGTGATATTAGTGTGGCCAATACGGAGGCGTGCAAGTATCACCTCGTGTAAGAGTTTTCGTCTGTCCGTGGGAGGAAGACCACACCAATATTCAACTTTTATGTTTCTGAGTTTCGCTACCCGCTGATCACTGTCCAGCACTTGCCAAACAAGATCGAAGGCCTTGTTTCGGATGAGCAGGATAGTAATCGGTTGATAGGAGGCAGCCTTGTCGATTGCATCCGGGAGGTACCTGGAACAACCCCGAGAAGAGGAGGCGGCCATTAGCCTCTGTCAGCGATTTTATTGCCAGTTACCCCTACATGAGAAGGGTAACTAATATATATATATATATATATATATATATATATATATATATATATATATATATATATATATATATATATATATATATATATATATATGTATATATATATATATATATATATATATACTTCCTCTCTTTCAGCTTTAGCTCAAGAGGAGTTCGCATCCGATTGTCCGGAGCCAAACGGTTTCTTTGCCGATGCGGTTCAATGTGACAAATATTACGCCTGTGTGGACGGGGTACTTTCAGAAAAAATCTGCCCTGACGGCTTTGTCTTCAATGACGTCAACTCCAGGGTGGAAAATGATTTCCTTCAAGTGAGCTGTGAATCAAGACCAGAACGCCGTAAGTTGTCAACTCGTTACATATATATATATATATATATATCATATATATATATATATATATATAATTATTAAATAAATTTATATTTATATTATTGTTGTTCCTTTAATTCCAGAATAAGTTTATATATATATACATATACTATATATATATATAT
>JABUQX010052519.1:30000-41657 GCA_015478945.1 Trachelipus rathkii | reverse complement strand
TGTTATTTGGAGATTTTTGACAAAATGTATAAATGTAGATGTGTGGGTATATGAAGGAGATATGAATGGTGTATTGTGATCTTTGAGTCTTTTTTGTGATATACGTTAGTTAAAAAGGTTCTGTGCTTTGCTGGAAGAGCATTATTAAATTATATGAATGATGGTTTGAATAGGATTAATTATAACGAAAAGTTGAGTGAAAAATTTAGATTAAATTCAGGTTTGTAAGTTAGCGGGTGAGGGTGAGAACAAATTCTTGAAATGCTCTATAATAAGGTAAAGATAGAAGATTAAAGTGTCATTTGTGTTTTGGAGTGGGAAGAAACAACAATGAATAATAACTGGGGTTGGCAATGTAATTGTTTTTGTAAGATAGTGAGAATTGTTGTAGATATTTTGAGGGGACGGTCAATGAGAGCATTCATGAAAGTGTATGATGAGTTTGATTATTTTAGTAAAGTTCATATATAAGTTTATGTTATGTGAGATATATATATTGTTATATGTTATTAATGGTTTTTAAAAATTTATTTGTGAATTGGTGTTTAAACGGATATAGCCGCGATGATTGATAACATAATCGGTAAACCACAAGGTGAATATTTAAAGTATATGAGAAGATGTGGGTGTGTGAATATGAACTATGATAGATATTTCCAGTAGTAGATTCCATACTAAATAAATAATATATTTAGCGTGAGAATGGTGGAGTGTAGAGTGGTAGATCCTAATGACATAACTATTTAATTTTGTATTATATATATAGTTAAAGTGTTTGGTTAAAACTGGAATAGTTGCGCTTAGGGTAAAGGAGAGAAAAGATGTTTTAATGAAGAGGGAGGGATGACAAAGGTTATGTTGTTTTCAAATGAAAGCGTTAAGGAGAGAGATAGTAAGAGGAACAGGAACAGAAGTGAAGAGTGAAACAACCTAAGAAGGTGTGGTATAGTGTTAATGTTTTGGATTTGGAAATGAAAAATCTTCAGTGTTGGTAATGTGGGAAGAAGAGATGTGTCCTATGAGAGGTTTTAAAGAGTTAGCAATCCATTTGGATAGTTATGTAATGATTAGTTATGAGTCAATGTTTAGAGTTATAATTAAGGTCTGAGGGGTAATTATTTTGTATTGTGTTTTTTGTGGTAATATATATATATATATCATAGATATTGATGATAGTATTAGGAAAGTAAGATATTATAGTTCATTGTGTGTGAATGATAATGGAGAGTTTGAGGATTTGCTCATTAGTTTTGATTTGATTGTATGTATTATTGTGAATTTTCTAAGTTTTTATTTTTTTTTTTTTGTGATAAGTAAGGGAAATATGTGTTTTTTAGTCATCTTAAAAAGAAAAAGAGTATTACATTTGTTAATGTAATCGTGAGTGTTAAGAATAACAATATTGTTTCCTTTGTCTGAGCGTCAAAACCATTATTGTTATTTTATGTTGTATATTTTGGCTACATATAGTGGATGTAGAGGATAGGGGTGCGTGGAAGATAAGATTATATAGGTAGTGGAAATGATTATTGTAGAAATGATAAGAGTAGTATGAGTATGGATATTGGTGGAGTGTTAGTTAAGCCATAACCTTCTATAGTATTGTAGGCGTGTTAAAAGCAGAGTGTATACAGCGGTTCTAGTATAAACTTGGGACTCTCTTTGCCATATTCTCACTAAATTCTCGCTTAATTAGGATAGATATAATCTTATTTTTCTATATATATATATAGGATAGAGTCGCGTTTATAAGCCACAATCTATAAAAGAGGGTATTATATAGTAGTTCTTAATGAGAATTAAGCTTTTAAGGTTGGATTGTACTTGTTGTTTATGGTGATTATAATTTGAGATTTCTTTGTTCAATAATGTAGCCTGAAGACTTGATAATGTAAACTAAGTTTGTTTAGTATGTATAAGAAAGGATTTTTAATAGATATTAATCATGAAATAGAACTCTAGTTATATCAGTTAAAGATTTCTTATGAGATACAATTATATACTTTTTATAAGAGGCAACACTGTGTACTCTTAATGTAAGAATAGTCATTCATCTACACTTCTGTACCTGCCATTCACCGTACATATAGTGCGAAGTCACACAATTCAGGATAACGTCGAGGAATTCGCAAGATCTGTTAATTCTAACATATATGGAGAAGAACGGGATTTTAGAATCTGTCTAAAGGAAATTTTAGCGCACACATGAAGTAATTGAATAAATTACGACTATATTTTAACTTTTCTCACCTTTGATGTTAGAGGGTGGGAATTTTCCTCGGCGGCGCGGCTGGTGTAGAGTCGCTAGAGAGAGGAAGCACGCGTGTGAGAGTGTGTTAAGTTGGCGGCGTGGTAGTGTGAGCCCGGTAGCAGCAGTCTACGAGATCTTAAGTAAAAATGAGCTTTTGTGCGTTCGCCGCGCTCATGGAATATAATACAGGGTAGTAAGGACATTTTAGTATCTAATGTTAGAGTGTAACAGGGGTTGTAAAGGGTAGTACATATAAATAGAAAATCTATAATATTATTACTCATTCTGATAGGGGTGGAGGGATGGTGCCTCACAAGAGCGGATAAACAGGGATGGCATTCACTCATGGTTTAGTGAAAGGTACAGAGTTGATTCTAATGGGAGTAATTCATGGTGGATATAATATACGATCTATAAGTAGTATGGTGTGTAGGTTATATGGGTATTAACAAGAATAGATTAGCCCTTTAGTAAGTTAACTGATGTGTTGGGATTAATTTTTTGGATAATATCTAATGATGATGTCTCATAGGTTATACGGGGGTTGAAAGATGTGGTATTAGTATATTATAATTTGAATTAAGTGTGATACTGGTGTGATTTTTTTCCTTCTTGGTAGAGAAAGAGAGATATAGATATATAGATAAATGTTTGTGTAGGGGACGTATTTGTCGAGAGTGATCTGCTGTAAATAACTGTCAGCCCATTAAAAATCAAGATGGGTCCTTATATTAAAAGATGACAATTTTTGTTTATCTTCACTTGTAAGTGGTAGTATATGTGTGGTTAAGATTATGGGTAATGGAATAGTTCTTTATTAATTCTGAGAGCTTGTTTTGAACATACTAGCTCTTTCAAGTTTTGGATATGTTGTGTACTAGAGGCGCATTGTTACCGTGCGCCCATGAATGAGTGATTCCGCTATTTATGTTTCGAGGGATAGTGTCGACCGAGGGTCCTAATATTCTGCCTCGAGTCATACATTGTGTAGGCGACTTTTTTGGGTGGGAGCTTTCGTATAACTATTTGTCATACGTGTTTAGTCTCTTAGTATAATTATCATATGATGTATTAGTTGACTATTATGTCTGTAGCAGAGTTTATGTATGTTAGTCATTGATGGGTGAGTGTGCGTGTGTGAGTTATTATGTGTGATGTGCATCAAATAGTTCTAAGGCATAATAGGAATTGGTAGAACTTGTCTCTATTGATAGATAAAGGAAGTTCTGTGGTTTTGTAGGAGAGAAACCTATATATGATATAGTATGTAGGAGTTTATTCGTATTATTCTTCCTATACTGATCTCAGAGTGTGACGCTGTAATGATGGGGCGTATTATTTATTCGCGCGATAGAGAAACGGGTGTTGGGATTCTTGTTTCGTGCTGATTGCATTCTACTTGTTTTTAACCATATTTGGTTTTATTGTTATGTACTACGCAGTAAATTGTTGCATTATATGCTAGTATTTTTATAATTAATAAATTTAGTGAAGGTAGTACTAATCTAATTATTACCTAATTAATAATAAGTTAAGTAAATATAATTATTTAGTTTTAAGTAAGTTATTGAACATGGTACATTGATATCTGTAGATGTGGGTATCATATCTGCATAACTATTGATAATTTTTATTGAGAGGAATGTGGGTTGTGGAAGATACGTGTTGCAAAAAAAAGATCAAAGAGTGTATTAGGTTAAGAATGGCGGCTCTGGTGAGACTCTATTATAAATATAATGTACTACTGCTGCTCTATGCTGTCAGTTGCTTCTCAAGTTCTGCGTTTTTATGATTTTACGCATTGTGCCCCGAGATATTAGAATATTTATTTTTATTCTTCTCGTCATTGATGGTTTATTAATATTTCTGTTTTTTAAAATATTTTGTATAATATATAATAGAGTAACGGGTGGGTAGGTTAAATTTATCGTTAAAGCCAGTGAGGATGTTATTGTGTTATGTAATTACCGGTATAGTTAGTTAGATGATAGTGGAATGTTGTGTATACCATATTAGATAGGTGATTATATAGGGTATATCTATCACATAATATGATTAATGACTCTTGCTATAGAGATATTGATTATGAAATATTAGCCCTTTATATGTAAAAATAAGGGGTTGTGAATTACGAAGACTGTGCAGCTTTTAATTGGTTTTATTTATTTTAATTTTTATAATATTTTTATGGTATTAGAGTGTTTGTGTAGTATATGTGAGATTATTATATTTATGGTAAAAATGATATAAAGTTGCGCATAGAATAAGAATGGGAATATGGAATTTGTTTAGTTAAATAATGCATCATAGATATATAAATTCTCAAGTAACATTTTGAGTGGTAGAGTACTGTCCATGGATGCTTAGTTTTTTTTGTCGCAAACTAGATCTCTGAGATGGGTATTAGATATTTGTCAGAACCGACCTTGTAGATGTGAGGATCTTAATAGAGTTTGGTATATTTTATATAGAGTGTTTGAGAATCAAGCGATGACAAGGTAGATATTTGAAGTGATGGATCTATTATTCATCTGATTTTATTGAAGTTATTTCAATCTTATATAAAATTTTCTAGATAGATTGGATTTTATAATATATTAGTTTATGAAATTAACTAACCTATGAGAGTGGTAGGTTAGATCTATTTTACAGATATTCAAATGCTTTCTTATTACATGAGGTTTTAAAGTCGAATAGTCTATATAATAAATTTTTAAAACCCAAAGATTCCATATTTTTCTTAATACTCGCTCATATTAGATTATTTGGATATATATGTAATTTTTGGAGATATATTGTTTTTGTGGTTTTGTTTAGCAATAGGATAAATATGTTGCTACTCCCATAAAAATATTTATTATAAAACAAGAAATTCCATAATTTATTTCTTACTTAAAATAGAACCTTATTAATTTTGAATTTTTGAAATGTATTTTATGTGGTGTAAGGAAAGTAAGTAATATATAATATATATTTAGCTCCTCCTGTTGTTGATGATATTAACGTCATTTTATTATACCTTACAAACACGTTATCACTCCGACTCTTCTATTGAAAAAGTTTTTATAAACTTTTGAGAAATACCCCGTAGAACTTTATAATATATAATATATATATATACGTAAGCTCGTTTTCCTAATAGAATAGCCCGACTGCAGCCGGTGCGGGTCATAACGGCCACCTGCATCGTTTCCTAGAAACCCGTTTGTCAGCACTTCTCGTTCACTGTACAACTATCACATGTCAGTATAGTACGATTATTGGGAATTAATAAATGGTGGCGGGCCTGCGCGGAAGATACTTTGTTATATAACAAACAAATCTTTTACAAATATTGTCGGAAATGGCTTGGCCAATAATTTTTATATTAATATATTATCAGTTAACTTATTTATAATTAATGGAATACTTAATTATCGTATCTATATTCATAAAATAGATACTAAGTATAAAAGTCATGTGTGGCCGTAGGCAGGATTTCATTTAGGGGGTGGCGAGTAGGTTTGAGTCGCAGTGGTAACTGTGAAAATATTATCTCAGTTCACGGCTATGGAAACTCCGTGAATATTAAGCCCGAATTCTATATAATAAAATAAAATTACCGGCCGGAATTCCGTGCTGGAACCGAATTTTCATAATGAACTTTCCTTATAACTATTAAAAAGAATAATTAGCAAATAATAAAATATCTATTATATAACTTTTCATTATATAACATCTTATTATTAATATTAATATATATAATATGATATTAATAAATAATTTTAAAATCTTTATTATTAAAGAATTTCTCTCTTTAACATATTATATATAATTATAATTAATAATATATATTTATATATATATATATATATTATTAATTATTTATATTTATATATATATTAATATATATATATACTATATATAATATATAATATATATAATATATTATATATATATATATATAATATATTTATTATATATAATACTAATATATATATATATATATATATATATATATAATTATATACTAATATATATATATAATTATATTATATATATATATATATATACAGATCATATATATAAATTGCATCAATGAAGATAATAAAAAGTGTAAAAAACGAAAAACTAATTAAAATAAAAAGTATATATCATATATATATATATATATATAAATATATATATATCATATAAATCATATGAAAATATATATAGTAATATATATATATATATATATATAATATATATATCTATATATATATATTATATATATATATACTATATATATTATATATAATATATATATTTATAAAACAGATTTTTATAAAGATTTTTTACATTAATTGATTAGTGTAGATACCATAATAATAACCTCACAAATTTGTTTTAAAATGCCATCATTCGTAAAAGATTTTTTATTATTAATAATGTTACAGAATCTATAATAAGGTGTAAAATATGCCACATAAAAATAAAACGAGGTAGTACACCAAAAACATCATTTAGTACAACGTCTCTTCATCCATCCACACATATGGAAAATTACATCACCTGACGAGCAATATCTTGGAAGTCAAAAATTTTGGATAGTAAAAGGGAGAATCTTGTATTTTTTAGAACAGAGGAAACCCCAAAAGAGCGAAAGATCCAAGCCGTGAAACAAGTGAGTATTGAGGAAAGTTTCTCTAAAAAAAAAAAGATTTGGCATATCAATGACCACAATTCACAAGCAATTTATCAGAAAATAATGATTTTTATTCACAATCACTGAAGAAGTAGGAGTCATAAGAACATATTGCCCATCTATCCAACTAAAATACCTTATTTCTAGTAGAAAATATTTGCAGAGAAAGATGTTATCAAACTTTCATTCAGTAAATTGATTAATTAAGCAGTATTTAATAATAATATAGAATAAGTTTATTATATTAAGGCTGATTATACAGTATATATATAATATAATATAAAATTAACCTTATTAAATACAATTTGTAATTAATTAATATCTAACTATATTATCTATCGATTGATTATCTTTTTCAGTTTTTCCACCTTAATGAATCATTCTATAATAACGTCGTCTGGCAAAAATATACAGGTTCATTTTGTTGTTATTTCGCCCAAGATTTAGGGGGGCAACGCACGTTACCCCTGCCCACATCCGCTCTATACGTTTCCGCATCGAATAAACAAAGTATGTGTTTACAATTGACCAGCTGATCTGACTGGGCGACGCTCGGTTCGTTTCTATAGTGTTGCATACTGCTCACCAAATTTCTCTGTGCTCCTCTGATTGGTTAATTAGGTATTCTTTTCTTAGCCGAGATTCGTAAGCGTTTTTCCCGTGAGATCGAATTTTAGAAACACACAGGCTTACTGGGAGACGAACGGTGTACCTATATCGTATACATTGTCATTTTATACTATAATATAATTTATTGAATATCCGACTTATCCCAAATTTTGGCACTTACATGAAACTAAGAGCTACGTATGGATATACAAAATTCAGATACTTCTAGAGAGACTCCACTTGTTAAATCAGACAAGTTTTAAGTTAGAAAATAGCTGCTGTTATCCTCGAAGCCCGAGTGCAGAATCGACTCGTGAAACAGCTTCGAATTGAAAATAAAATTATAATATAACACAATCAGAGAAAGGAATATTTAGTACACCTTGGAACGGCCGAGCGCGCCGTTCGGATCAGCTGGCAATTGTAATACAATATCTTATAACTTTATGTTCTATTTTAAGAAAATAATACGATATATATATGTATACCTTAATAAAAGTTAAACTAATATTATAAAAATTTGGTGAGCATTTCCGAACATGTTTTTGTAAAATGATTTGTTTGTAAACAAAGTATTCTTCTGCGCAGCCCGCCCGTTATTAATTCCAGACTAATCGAAAGGTATTATAACAACGGGCGCTCCTGATTTGTGACGTTTACGAGACGTAGAAGTGCGCAAACGGCCTCGGAAACGATGCATGTGTGCCTGTGTGCCTGCCCGGGCTCAGATCTGGGACTCTGGAAAACGCACTTATGTCAAGGTGTAGCTGAAGTCGACAAGTTCGCGGTTCTGGGCCGGACTTTTTCCAGGTGTATCGGCAGGAACAAAATTTACTGGTACGGTCATCCCTAATATATATATTAATAATATATATATATATTATACTATATATATATTATAATATATAATATATTATATATATTAATATATATATATTAATATTTTATATATATATATTATAATATATATATATATATATATATATATATATATAATTAATATATATTATATATATATTATATATATTTCTCTTTTCAGAAATTTGTCTTATGTTAATAACTTTAATTAATTTAATAAAAAAGGTTCGGTACTTTTATAGATAACTTAAATTAATTAAGTTTATTAATATCCTTAGAAAATCATGTCAACTAAAACTAAATCGAAAACCTCTGTCTGAATATATTGGCTCCAACTTCTAGAAGCTAACAGTACTTTATTTGATCTGATATGAAAATAAAGTTAACACAGTTTTGATGGGTAAACAGTCATAGTTCGATCATAGCACGTAGGATCTACTAGCCTACAGTTGCTCATGGGGTCACAATAAATCAGCAATCTCTACTGGATCCTTTTAAATTATGCAGACATTTTAAAACGCTCTCTATCACAGACATTGCTGCAATTGCTAAAAAGAAAGATGAAGCAAAATAGGTACAGGATAACTTTTAATTATCAAAAACTCAGACTAAGTGGAAACTTTTTCAGTAGTTGCCAAAAAACTTGTCTATGTCAAGTGAAATAATTCAAAATACAATTGATAATAATGGTTGTTAAAGATTAAGTGACCTTATAGTTTTCTATTGCAAGACAGGATTTAATAGCACTAGTTGTAGAGACATTAGGATTCGTAAAACTGTAAGTCCTATTTAGACTGTGAAAATAGTTTGTAAAAATAGTTCTAAGAAGAAGTACGGATAAGCTCAATAAATATAAACTGTAAAATATTGCATAATGGGACTACTCACTTGTGCAATATATTAAAAATGGATGTTACACATGGGCAAAAGCTAAATATTATTTTGCTCCAATATAATTGAGGTATAGGTTGGAAACGATAAGATGAACAAGTATTCGTAAACTTTAAGCAGTATAGTAGAAATACCAAACTCGCATATCATTTCGCGAAATAATCAAGATTTGTTACTTCGACGGTATTTTAAATGAATCTTTGAATAAAAGAAGAATTATGTAGTACTAGGATCACGCTACGAAAACGTGATCATCGATTGAAAAATAAATAGAGCGTAAATAGAGAGTTCGCAGGAACTAGTGAAGGCTAGTCCAACGATGATACAGATTTTATTTAATATGTCAAACCGAACAAGTAATAGTTGTTTTCAGAATAACTTGATAAAACTTATGAAAGACATATCCGTATAGAGCTCTAAATAGGGGGGGGGGGTTCAACATATGAGATGTGGAGTTCAATAATTTACAGTTGCAGTGGGTGATGGTTTCGGAATACTTCATACGAAGTCACAAGATCGTGTGAGGTCAAAGACGAGAATTCTTCAAATGCAAAGCGAGCACGTCACCTCCAAAATAAATAGAATTTCTAGAGAAGAGTGGTCAGCGCTTGGATAATAAAAGTACAACGCTTAAGGGTCGAAGGGGAGACTAGCGCATGGGGAAGATCACCTTTCTCGTGGATGCTCGCTTGTCGAAAGATAGTTCTAGCAACTAAAATGATTATAAGTTTGCGTGTATGATTTCCGGTATTTCTCTGAAATCTTCTGTCACCACACACGTCAGTTGTGGAGCAAGATCGAGACGCCGCTCGAGCTTAGACTTATTAACCATTATCACCATTTTACAACAAAAATGTTCGATGAGACTAGACTGCCAGGTAGAAATTTAGATTTTAGAGGAAGGGATTCTTAGCAATATGACAAAAATTACATTGAATGTGGAACAACACGAATGTTAACTGACAAATATTACTTGGTATTGTGTCGGCTATCTCATGTGTCAAAGACATTTTGCATACCGACACCTGAAGATTAAAAGCTAGGAGTGTACTCTTGTTGTGTTGGTAGAGACTTAACATATACCCTAGTGAACAGAAATCTGGGTCGAGAGTCGAAGATAGTTCTAGCAGGTTTCAGGAATCCTCTCATTGTAGTGCTCTTTTGTCAAGAATGAGGAAGTACATGTGTGGGAAATGAGAAAATTGGAAGCAGGCAGAAAAGCGATTTGAAAAAACTTAAAGAACCAATCCTGCCAAGTATAATAACTCTCACTGATAGTATCCTCTTCTCAAAATTAAATAGTAGTAATCCATCAAGGTCATTTAGTGTATTGGAATATAATGGAAAAATCTGTGTGACCGTGAAATCAGTTTAATCGGTTAAAGAGGACAATCTAACTTGCTTATTATAAATATTCGCTCAAGATGTTATGCTTGCTACAATTATAGCTTTACGTCATATTACAAGTGATGTTGATAGCGTTAATTTTTGCTTTAAAAATAATAAAGAATAGAATCATAAGTGAGATACACTCGATTGAAAAGGGGATGTATTATTGAAGAAGTATTTTCATTTCTAAGAATCACTGTGTATAGTTTGAATATGAATTTATATTACATATGGTCTTTTACAAAGCCGTCTGCGTACCTTCTACGGTTCTACATCTAGATCATGTATGCTGCTTCAAACCTACGAGAAAATTATTCTTAAGAATTTAGGAGAACGGGAGTTTATACCTACTTGTATACCTTGACTTCGTTATATATAATAATTTATATTAATCAGTGATACAGCATTTTTATAGTACTTATGATACAATATATACCTAGGTCTACTCACTGCAATACGTATCATTCACTCTCGGAGTCTAAATAAATATTATATATTATATTATATATTAGACTTTCATCCACAGGAAGGTCATGGCTGGTCTAGAAAACCACTGATCCATTGTCAGTGGTGGATCACGCGTATCGCAGGTCTAAAGAGAAAAGGTCCTTTGTGGTTACGCGGGCCTAACGGTCTAAGTCCGAGCTAGCGCTGGCCATAGACCTGAGTCGCGATTGACTGGGAAGTATTTCCCTTAGTAGCGAAGTTAACAGCTAGCACAATATGTTTGCCATTTAACGTCTGAGTGGGAGAAGCTAGAGTTATTGTTAGTGAGAGATACTAGTGTCTCTGCTCTCTCCACGCTCACCCAGTCTCGAACGCTGGGCTCTCGTGCTAAGCGAGTGCTCTCCTCTGACTAGGAGGCGCTCGTTATATCTTATTATAGGTACTAATATATACTTATAATTATATATATATATTCTATTTATATAAATATATATTTTGAGTATATATAGTCTAACTAACCCCCTAATATATATACTAAATATATAT
>JABUQX010052519.1:17500-25000 GCA_015478945.1 Trachelipus rathkii | reverse complement strand
TTCGAAATTTTGAATTTGACTGCTGGAGTCGGAGTCGGAGTCGAAAATTTTTGTTTAAGTGGAGTCGGAGTCGGAGTCGGAGTCGAAATTTTTTGTTTAAGTTGAGTCGGAGTCGGAGTCGGAGTCGAAAATTTTTGTTTAAGTGGAGTCGGAGTCGGAGTCGGAGTCGAAAATCCAAATTTGAATTTAAGGAGTCGGAGTCGGAGTCGGAGTCGAAAAACTTATTTTACGACTCCGCAGCCCTGTATAATATATATATATATATATATATATATATATTACTTTTTAATCATATAGAAGATATCGTTATCAAAGAAACACGATTATTTCATATTTTCGTTTTATACTCGCATGCGCATGCGCCAGATGAAGCTTTACCATTTCTCAGCGCTTGTCCGAAAAATAGGCCATAGTGTATTAATATAATTATTAATTCACAATGAATAGGGTTTACGAATTTCTCACAATTTTAGCAGTTGTACGATTTTTAGGCTCTTCTTCAATTTTTATGTTACGAATAAGCGGAAATGTTAATTTTGAGTCTCTTTACAAAATAATGAAGAATTTGTGAGGAAAATCATGCTTGGCAACTTTAAAATTATGCAACTGTGGGAAAAATCGTCTGTTTCTTTGCTAAAAATTAGTCCTTCTTTCTCTCTAAGAATGTGGTGGCAATATATGTAAATAAATAAATTATATATATATATATATATATATATATATTATATATATATTTTTCTATATATTTATATATATATATATATATATATATAAATATATTATATATATATATATATATATATATATATATATATATATATATATATATATATATATATATATATATATATATGGCCAGCCTCTAGAAGAGCCACAATCCATATCTCAAAAACTACAACAGCTACCGGGAAAAGGAATACATTGCTGGAATCCTGGCAAAATTTTACCGAAGAAACTGGGAAAAAAAAATCATATCTCGGAAACTACAAAAGCTACAGGGAAATGAAATACATTTTTGGAATCCTTGTAAAATTTTGGCTAGGAAAATGTAAAAAAAAAAAAAAAAAAAAAAAAAATTTAAAAAAAAATTGGATATTTTTTTTTGGGGGGGGTGGGGAAAAATATAAATATATATTTTTTTAAAGGTTTACACGACAATTAGGGGGCTGAAGCGAATGGGAACACAGGGGGTGAACGTATTTCCATACCGCGTAGGGGAGGGGCGGAGGAGGAACCCCGCGACACCCAATCCAAAAAGCGGGGGTTCGGAGACCTCCCGGGGGGGGTTAGTCCTACCCGTAGTTCCCCGGAAGGCCGAGAGACCCCGACTCCTGTCATCGGTGCGGTATACTCTTGGGGTATTCTTTAGTTTAAAAAAAAAGCAAAATTTAATAGAAAGTCTATTTATTTTAACGAGTAACCAATAAAAGTTCTCTAAATAGGCTCTCTAATCATATTACTATAATTATTAACAATAATTTTTTTTATTTTTTTATTTTTTTTACATTTTCTTATCCAAAATTTTACCAGGATTCCAAAAATGTATTCTTTTCGCTGTAGCTATTGTAGTTTTTGAGATATAATTTTTTTTTGTATTTTTTTTTTTTTTTTTTTTTTACATTTTTCGCTTAAATTGGACCAGCATTCCGCAATGTTTCCTTTTCCCGTAGCTGTGTAGTTTTTGAGAATATGGATTGGTTGGATCTTCTAGAGGCTGACTATTATATATATATTATATATATATAATATATAATATATATATTATAATATATATATATATTATATTATATATATAATATATATATATATATATATATATATATAATATTAGGCGCTTGAAGAGTCACAATCCATATCTCAAAAACTACACTAATATACCGGGAAAAGGAATACATTGTGGGAATCCTGGAAATTTTACCTAGGAAACTGTAAAAAAAAAAAAAAAAAAAAAAAAAAAAAAAAAAAAAAAAAAAAAAAATCATATCTCGAAACTACAAAAGCTAAAGGAAAATGAAATTAATTTTTGAATCTTGTAAATTTTGGTAGGAAAATGTAAAAAAGAAAAACAAAAAAAATTAAAATAAAATTTGCACTTTTTTGGGGGGGGTGTGTGACATAGTATATAAATATATTATTTGTAAAGGTATTAAACACGGCAATTTAGGGGGCTCGAGCGCGGGAACAAGGGGGGGAGTTTCTACATCCCGTAGGGGAGGGGCCGGAGGAACCGCGAACACCTTAAATACCATACGAGCGGGGGTTACCGGAGACCCTCCGCGGAGGGGGGAATTGTCTTACCCGTAGTTCCCGGAGGCCGAGAGCCCGACTCTGCTCGGTGGCGGTATACCCTTGGGGTATTCTTTATTAAAAAAAAAAAAAATTTAATAGAAGTCTATTTATTTTAAAGATCACCAATAAAAGGTCTCAAAATAGTCTTTCTAATCATATTATATAATTATAAACAATAATTTTTTTTTTATTTTTTTATTTTTTTAACTTTTCGTATCCAAATTTTAAGAGGATTCAAAATGTTTCTTTTTCGGTGTAGCTATTGTAGTTTTGAGATTATTTTTTTTTTTTATTTTTTTTATTTTATTTTTTTTTACATTTCCGGGCACTAAATTGGAGCATTCCAGCAATGTATTCCTTTTCCTGTTAGCTGTTGTAGTTTTTGAGATATGGATTGTGCTCTTCTAGAGGCTGACCTATATTTAATATATATATATATATATAATATATATAATATATATATATATTATATATATAATATATATTATTATTATATATATATATATATATATATATATATTTTATATTAATATTTATATATATATATATTTTTATATTGTGCTATTTTTTTAGGCTTTATTTTATGTACTTGTAATAACGGCAAATAATAATAGGCCCTTAACTGCAAGGCAATTATCAAAGGTCATTCGTGAGTTAGATCTTGACGGTGAATTTCTTAGTGATATTGAGTGTGATGAATCTGAAAAGTCGGATAGTGAAAGTGATCCTAGTGATGATGATCACTTTGATAATGATAATGATTCTATACCATTGATATCTGATAGCGAAGATGACGAAGTTGATTTCCAGTGGTCTGATTCTGTTCTGGTGGACATAAGTCTTTATCCTTTTTCTTCTAATTCTGGTGTCAAAATGCATTTAGAAGAACCTAAAAAGTCCTATAATGATTTTTTAATCGTTCTTTGAAGGGTACATTATTTGTACTATAGTTGAAGAGACAAACAAATATGCTGAAAAGGTAATCGAAGAAAAACGTAGGTCAGGAAAAATGAGAAGGAAAAGTCGTGACCTTCTGTGGAAGCTTACAAATGAAGAGGAGATAAGGGTGTTTATTGCTTTAGTTATTCTTCAAGGAATCATAAAGAAACCTAATATAGATTTTTACCATTCAACAAATTCTCTTTTGCATACTCTTATTTTTGGAACAATAATTGCTAGAGATAGGTTTAAGATAATTCTCAAATATTTACATTTTTCGTCTGAAGAAAACTCAAATGATCCACAGTATAAGTTTTTAAAAATTCTGGAACTCTTTGTGAGTAAATTTAAAACAAATTATATCCCTGAACAAAATATATCAATTGACAAAGCTCTTCCTTCAATGGAAAGGAAGACTACGATGGAAGAGAATATTCCCTTAAAACGAGCGTGATTTGGTATGAAGAGCTTCATACTTGCCGAAGCTAAATCTGGATATGTGTGGAATATTGCGGTATATACAGGAAAGGAGACTCAGTATCCATGTGGTATTCCAGGCCTACCGAATGACCTGACAAAGTCTACTAAAATTGTTCTTAATTTATGTGAACCTCTCATCGATAAAGGATATTGTATAGGAATGAACAATTTTTATGCATCCCCCGAATTATTAAAAATTTTGACTTCAAGAGCAACTGATGCAGTTGGCACTGTTCGATTTAACAGAAAAGGTTTGTCACCACTGGTGTGCAGTAAGAAGCTCAAAAAAGGAGAAAATTATGAGCAATTCTTTTGAAAAATCATGCATCTTAAAATGGAGGGATAAAAAATACGTTAACATGCTAAGCACACTCTGTGATAGCTCTATGGAGCGTGTTATTGTAGCTGGTAAAGAATGTCTTAAACCTACTCTATGCATAAAGTATAAAAAAGATCATATGGCTAGTGTAGATTTAATGGATCAGATTACATCTGCAGCTTCCATGATACGAAAAGGACTAAAAAAATATTACAAAAAGTTATTTTTTTTAGAATTGTCGAAATATGCATTCAAAACTGCCACTGTACATACAAAAAAAAATAATAAGAAAACACTCCTGGAATTTAAATTACAACTAATAGGTGAGATATTGAAAAAACACTCTGAGAAAGTTTATTGGTCGCGCAAAAGATCTGCAATTACTTTAGGAGAAAACCCATGCTGTCTAACAGGTAGACACTTTTCTAAGCACATCGAAGATAATGATGAAATAAAAAATCGCCAAAGAAGATGTAAATACTGTGCTCTTCAAAAGAAAGTTAGAAAAACAGTTTATTCATATAATATTTGTGAAGTTCCCCTTTGTGTCATTCCATGCTTCACACTATATCATACCGATGTAAGATTACCAGAGTAATAGTCAGACAGAATTGAAATAAACTACTTAGAGGTTGGGTGAATGGTAAACATGCTCCCAAGTCATAAGTCTTGGGGACATCTAAATACATTGTAGATGTCAATGTGAGTGACAACCAATATATATATATATATATATATATATATATATATATGATGTATATATATATATATATATATATTGGAGTATATATAATATATATATATATATATTATATATATTATATAATATATATATATAGTCAGAGGGGGTTCCGCAATTTAAGTCCGCATTCCGCAATTCCGCAATTGCGGACTACCAAAAAAAATTGCGTAATTGCGATTGCGATAATTTGAAAAAGTTTCGGAATTGCAGTTAGCGGAATGCCTAAATCATTCCGCAATTTAATTCCGCAATTCCACAATTCCACAATTACCGCAATTAGAGGACTACAAACCCTAAGATTTTTTTGTTTTTAATCCCTAAATTTTAAAAACAATGTACAATATACTAAGGCATGTATTAGTCTTAGATATGTACAAAAATAGTTTGGCAAATAAAAATAATTTCATTTAATTTGGACATTTTGGTTACATATATATATATATATATATATATACCTAACCTAATTGTAATTATATTATATATATAAAATATATATATTATATATTATATTATATATATATATATATATAATATATATATATATATATATATATATATATATATATATATATATATATATATATACGGCCAGAACTAAAGAAGTTACCGCATGATATCTCGAAAACTATGATAGGTACACACGAAAACTGATAACATATATTGGATTCAGCGTATGAAATTTGTAGGAAAATGAAAAAAAAAAATTTACTTTTTTTTTTTCTTTTTCCATAAAAATTTCAACGCTGATCCATATATGTTATCAGTTTTCTTTTACCTATCATAGATTTTCGAGATATCATGCGGGTAACTTTTTTAGTTTGGATTTATATATAAATTATATTATATATTATATTATATATATATATATATATAATATATATATATATATATATATATAGATATATATATATATATATATTATATATATATATATAATATATATATATATATATATATATATATATATATATATATATATATATATATTATATATATATATTTATATAATATATAATATATATATAATATAAATATATATATAATAGTAATATATATATATATATTTATATATATATATATATATATATATAATATATATATATTACTATATATATATATATATTATATAGTTACGGCTAAACTAAAGAAGTACCCGCATTGATATCTCGAAAACTATAGATAGGTACAAGAAAATGATTACATATATTGAATCAGCGATATGAAATTTGTATGGGAAAATGAAAAAAATTTTTTATTTTTTTTTATTTTTTTTCTAATCTCCAAAAACTACGATAGGTACAAGAAAACTATTAACATATTTAGAATCAGCGTATGAAAAATGTATTATGAAAAAACGATTTTTTTTTTTTTAACTAAAAGATACCCCAGGGGTAAACCAAAGATGCAAAGAGTCGGGGGTCTCTCGGCCTCCTGGGAGACGACGGGGTAGACTATTTCCCCCCTCCGGAGGGTCTCCGGAACCCCCGCTCGTTGGTATTTGGGTGTCGCGGGGTTCTCCGCCCCTCCCTACGGGGTATGGAAACGTCCCCCCTCTGTCCCAGCGTCGCTCGAGCCCCCTATAAGAATTTTTTTACGCTGAATCCATATATGTTATTAGTTTTCTTCTACCTTTCGTAGTTTCTGGAATATAAAAAAAAATGAAAAAAAAAAGTAATTTTTTTTTTCATTTTCCATACCAAATTTCATTACCGCTGATTCCTCACTACTCGTTATCAGTTTTCTTGTCCTATCATAGTTTCGAGTAATATCATGCGGGTAAACTTCTTTAGTTTGGCCGGTATATATATAATATTAATATATATATATTATATTATATTATATATATATATATAATATAATTATATATATATAATATTATTATTTAATATATATATATATTATATATATATATATATATATATATATATAGTATATATATATATATATATAATATGAACCAAAATGTCCAAGATTAAAATGAAATTATTTTTATTTGCCAAACTATTTTTGTACATATCTAAGACTAATACATGACTAATATTGTACATTGTTTTTAAAATTTAGGGATTAAAAACAAAAAAATCTTAGGGTTTGTAGTCCTCTTAATTGCGGAATACCTGTGAATTGCGGAATAAATTTGGCGGAATGGATTTAGGCATTCCGCTTAACTGGCAATTCGAAATCTTTTATCAATTATCGCAATCGCAATACGCAATTTTTTTGGTAGCCGCAATTGCGGAATTGCGGATTTAAATTGCGGAACCGCACCTCTGATATTATATATAGTATATATTATATATATATATATATTATATATATAATATATATATATATATATATATATATATATATATATTATATATTATATATTATATATACTATATATATATATATATGGCGGTGTCACTCACACTTGACATCTACAATGTATTTAGATGTCCCCAAGACTTATGACTTGGGAGCATGTTTACCATTCACCCAACCTCTAAGTAGTTTATTTCAATTCTGTCTGACTATTACTCTGGTAATCTTACATCGGTATGATATAGTGTGAAGCATGGAATGACACAAAGGGGAACTTCACAAATATTATATGAATAAACTGTTTTTCTAACTTTCTTTTGAAGAGCACAGTATTTACATCTTCTTTGGCGATTTTTTATTTCATCATTATCTTCGATGTGCTTAGAAAAGTGTCTACCTGTTAGACAGCATGGGTTTTCTCCTAAAG
>JABUQX010052519.1:0-12500 GCA_015478945.1 Trachelipus rathkii | reverse complement strand
ATCCCAACTTTTTCATCTAGCCAGCAACAGGTAAAGAGGTATTATCTAACAAAATCCCTTAAACAAAAAGACCAATCTATCAAAGATACAACCATCTTGAACTATGAATTGACACTACCTTCATCAAAATGCAACTCATATCAAATATGAAACATTATTTTTGAACTATGAATAAGACGTAGACATGTAGCAAAATTCTCGGATAAGCCTAACATTACTCAGCGAAAACTTAACCTAACCCACGATTCTATATATATATATATATATATATATATATACAATATATATATATATATATATATAATTTACTATAATATATATATATATATATATATATTTATATATATATATATATATATATATATAATATACTATAATATATATATATATTATATATATATATATAACGACCAAAATATTATTATTATTTTTATTATTATTATTATTATTATCTATATATTACTTATTATTTATTATTTATTATTTTTAATTATTATTATTATTATTATTATTATTGTTTATTATTATTATTATTATTAATTATTTATTATTATTATTATATATTATTATTACTATTGATTATTATTATTATTATTATTAGTATCCCGCAAGAGTATAACACAACACCCCTAAACCCATAACCGCATCGACCACTTCCCAGCAGGCTCAAACTAGAAATGTTCGTAAAATGCTCTCTTGAGAGGGTGGATACAAAAAACGTGAGAAACATGTCATTCAAAGGCGTGTGAAAAAGATAATTAACTTTGGAGGGGAATAAACAAAGAACGGGTATCAAGTACATGAACATCTGGTGCTTTGAAAGGGAAGAAACACATACATACATACATACATACATACATACATACATTACAATACCATACGACATACATACATTACATACTTTACATAAATACATACATTACTTACTAACATACATATTATAAGGAGATACTCTCTCTAACTAACTAATAACTAACTAACTAACTTAACTAACAACTAACTATCTAACTAACTAACCTAACTAACTAAACTAACTAAACTAACTAACTAACTAACCTAACTAACTAAAACTAACTAACTAACTACTAACTAACTAACTAGACTAACTAACTAACTAACTAAACTAAAACTAAACTAATAAACTTAACTAAAACTAACTAAACTAACTAAACTAACTAACTAATAACTAACTAACAAACTAAACTTAACTAACTTAACTAACTTAACTTACTAACTAACTAACTTAACTAACTAACTAAAGCTAACTAACTAACTAACTAACTAACTAACTAACTAACTAACTAACTAACTAACTAACTAACTAACTAACTAACTAACTAACTAACTAACTAACTAACTAAAATAACAACTAACCTAACCTAAACTAACCTAAACTAATCTAACTAACTAACAAGCTAACTAACTAATAAACTAATAACTAACTACTAACTAACTAACTAACTAACTAAGCTAACTAACTAACTAAACTAAAAATAACTAACTAACTAACTAACCTAACTAACTAACTAACTAACTAACTAACTAAACTAACTAACTAACTACCTACCTAACTAACTAACTAAACTAACTAAATAACTAACTAACTATAACGAACTAACTAACTAACTAAACTAACTAACTAACTTAACTAACTAAACTAACTAACTAAACTAACTAACTAACTAACTAACATAACTAACTAACTAACTAACTAACTAAACTAACTAACTAACTAACTAACTAATAAACTAACACTAACTAACTAACTATAACTAACCTACTAACTAACTAACTAACTAAACTAACTAAACTAACTAACTAACTAAACTAACTAAACTAACTAACTAAACTAACTAACTAAGCTAAACCTAACTAAACTTAAACTAACTACTAACTAACTTAACTAACTAACTATATATATATATATATATATATTATATAATATATATATATATATATATATATATTATATATATAATATATATATATTATATTATATAAAGAAGATAATAAAAACTTAAAAGAAAATAATAAGAAACGAAATGTATCAAGTAAAGTGTCAATATATTGTGTTGTCGTGTGTATGAATGGATGTTTGTGTGTTGTGTTCTTCCCTTTCATTGTAACAGATGTCTGTAACCTGAATTCATTCATTTTAGAACAAAGCACCCAGATGTTCATGTAATTGATACCCGTTCTTTGTTTATCCCCCTTCAAAACTAATTATCTTTTTCACACGCTTTTGAATGGCTTGTTTCTCACGTTCTTTGTATCCACCCTCTCAAGAGAGCATTTTACCGACCTATGTTCTAGTTGTGAGCCTGATGGCGAAGTGGTCGCATGCGTTATTGGTGTTGTGAGATCTATGTGTAATAATAATAATAATAATATTAATAATAATAATAAAAATATTAATAATAATAATAATAAAAATAATAATCAATAATTATTCGGTTATATTATATATATATATATTATATATATATATATATATATATATATATATATATAATATATATATTATATATATATATATAATATAATATATATATATTATATATATATATATATAATACTATATATATAATTATGATTATAGAATCGTGGGTATAGGTTAAGTTTTTGCTGAATAATGTTGGCTTATCCGAAATTTTGCTAATGTCTACGTTTATTCATTGTTCAAAATAATGTTATATTTGATATGAATTGCATTTCTATGAAGGTAGTAATGTGCAATTCATAGTCAAGATGTTGGTTCTGATTGATAGATTTGTATTTAGTTAAGGGATTCTTGTTAGATATACTGCTTTAGCTGTTGCTAGGTATGTAGGAAAAGTTGGGAATACATGAAAATTTGTTTATGTGCTGTTAGGCTACTTCACCTTTTTGATAGGTATCGAACTTGTGAATGTTAGCAGATATTCATTACGAGAGGATAATGTAGGTTTGTCGTTGTAACATTATATTCTAGTTCAGCGATATGTTATGTTAGCTTTAATTATTGTAAACAATTTGTTACGTTAGCATATATTCGTAGGTCTGTATTGAATAATAAGACAAGGTTATGATAAATGTTTTGTTAAATATTACAATGTTAATGTAAAATAACATTGATATGTTGAAATATTCTTCACTAATTATCAATAGATTACGTTTTTTAAAGCGACGTTATTTACTTTACTGATTTTTTTAAAAAGGTTTTTATTTTTGGTGGAACTTTGTTGGATGTTTAAGCTGATTTATTCGTGCTTAGGCTATGCTAGGTTTGTTGTTGCTACATTTAATATTCTTAGTATCAGGGATGTTAGTTAGCTTTATTTAATTGGAAAACTTTGCTACGTTAGCATATATCCGTTGATTAATTTTACAAAAGAACTTTATTTTTTATGTTATGTTTCCCTCAAAATGATAGTAAAAAATATGACTTGATCAATAGATCAATAGTCCAATAGATCAATAGATCATGTAGGAGGGTATGGGGTGGAGTCGTTTGATTTACTGATTTACTGATTTACTTGCTATAGGGGTATGTAAAACGCAAAATTTTTTTAAGTTATAAACATTAAAATGAAAATAAATTTTAGTTTAAAACAAATAAAAACAGAAATAAGCAAAAATATATAAAAGTTTAAGAAAAAAAATATATAGATTATTTAAATAATAAAATAAAATAAAATAAAAACTAAAATAAATAAATAAATAAATAACTTTAAAAAAAATATCCAAAATAAATAAGTGCAATTCACGGTTAATCAGAACATTCATAATTAAACGAAATGTTTATATTAAACATGTGAAAAATGTAAATGTCTTCCAGCACGTTTAGAAAATGTTACACATCTGCTTGACATTATAGAAATAGCAGTCATGTGGATCAGTAAAGTAGTACGATGATTGCCAGATCTAATGTATTTAGTAAAGCTGTCTCTTAATTATTGTGTGCTGTGTGTGTGTGTGTGTGTGTGTGTATGTGATGTGTGTGTGTTGTGTGTGGTGTGTGTGTGTGTGTGTGGTGTGTGTGTGTGTGTTGTGGTATGTTAGGTTTGTTATGTTTATATACATATATTATAATAATAATTATAATAAGTAATAATAATATAAATAATAATTAATAATAATAATAAATAATAATAATAATTATAATAATAATATAATAATAAATAATAATAATAATAATAAAATAATAATAATAATAATAATAATAATAATAAAACTACTGTTTAAGATAACAGATGTTAAGTAAGGACAAAAGTAATAAATCTCTTCGTTACCTTTCTCATGTGTCAAAAGATATTGGGAACAAAGTAATAAATCTCATGTGTCAAAAGATATTAAGATTAAAGAGTCATTCCTCAATTTTATTGGCTGTCCGTTGATGGCAAACCAAATACAGTTCTCGATTGGTTATCCTTGAGAGGTACTAAAATGCGTAATGTTAGGTGTCTGTAGAGAGCAAATTTACCAAACCAATGTTCTAGTTGTGGCCTGCAGCAAAGTAATCGCACGCGTTATTGGTGTTGTGAGATCTATGTGGAATAATAATAATAACATAATAATAATATTTTGGTGCGGCTTGTGTATAGTAAAGATTGAAGAAAGGCAGTGTGGGTTCAGCTAGCTTTAAGTTTGTATATTCTAATTTAGTTACCTTGTTAATGAATGCTGTGTCAGTTAGGTTAGGATGAGATATATTTTTGTTTAGTTTTCAATATTATAATGTAAGTAAAATTAAACACATTAATATTTTCAGATATGTAGGGATTGTGTTCCTTCAACCTAACTTGAACGATTTGATATAATTTAACAACAACAACCAAACAACAACAAACACAAACAACAACAACAACAACAACAAACATCTACAACAAACAAACAACAACAACAATTTCAACAACAATTCAAAACAACATTTCAAAACACAACAACATTTCAACACAACAACAATCAACAACTGCAACAAATGCAATAACACAACGCGACATTTCAACAACAACAACAAACACCAAAGATTTATTTTTATGTTATGTCTATACAAAAAGATACTTATAATATGCATTGAATCAATAGATCAATAGATACATAGATGGGCTAGGAGGATAGAATATATGTTTTGATTAACCGATTTATTTATAGATTTAGGGTAAGAAAATTCTAATTTTAAAGCAAATTAAACATAAAAAGAATAAAAAATTTTTTTTAGTAAACAAATGTTTTAAGAAAACAAACAAAAATGAAACTAAAGTTTTGTTTTCATGTTTTTAAACAAAATGACTGTGAATCATTAGATCAAAGATCAATAGGATCAATGTATGGTGTAGGAGGATCAAAGTGTGGTGGTTTTGATTTACTGATTTACTGATTTTACTGCTTTTAGCGTATGTAAAAATGCAAATTTTTAAGTTATAAACATAAAAAGAATAAATTTTTAGTAAAAAACAAAATGTTTAAAGAAACAAAACAAAAAATAAAAGTTTATGTGTTATGTTAAACAAAATATGACTTGAATCATTAGATCAATAGATCAATAGATCAATAGATCACGAATGGTAGGAGGGTGGATGGAGGGCAGTTGATTTACTGATTTACTGATTACTGCTTTAATGTATGTTAAAACAACAATTTTAATAAAAAATATGACTTGAATCAATAGATCAATAGACAATAGATCAATTAGATCACGGATGGGTGGAGGTGGCTGGATGTAGGTTGATTAACTGATTTACTGATTTACGGGTATTATGATTTACTGATTTACTGATACACTTTTCGGGTATGTAAAACATAACAATTTTAATCAAGATATTGACGATATCAATAGATCAATAGCATCAATAGATCACGAATGGGTAGGAGGGTGTAACTGGAGGGCAGTTTGATTAACTGATTTACTGATTTAAGGTATGTAAAACATACACAATTTAATAAAAAATATGACTTGAATCAATAGATCAATATATCATAGATGGGTAGGGTGACTGGAAGACAGTTTGATTACTGATTTACTGGATTTACTGCTTTAGGGTTGTAAAATGCCAAATTTAATAAAAAGAATAAACATAAAAAGTATTAAATTTAGTTAAAACAAAATGTTTAAAGCAAATAAAACTTACTAAAATATATTAAAAAATTTAAATTTTGAAAACAAAAAATAAAAACATAAAGAATAAATGTTAAAATGAAACTTATAAAATAAAATAGCAAACAATATATTTTAGTGAGATTATAAAAAGAAAACGAAATTTTGAAAATAGAAATGTCAGTCTGTTAATAAACGAATGTTTACAAACTCAGCACCGGTGCCGGTACTTACTCTGTCTCCTTTCTCCATCCTTCCTCCTTCCTCATTCCTCCATCTTCTCTTATGCACTCCGTGCATTTAAACTTTTATTTCAGTTTTGTAATCTCCTCCGGGGGGATCCCAAACACCATTCATTCTTATTCCTCTTCCTCCTTCTTTCAATCCTCCTCATTTTCCTTTTAAATCATAAAGAAATTATTTCTTCCTTCTTCCTTCTTCTTCTCTTATGCACTCCGTGCATTTCTTCTTCTTTTATTTCAGATGGGGAACCCCCTCCGGGGGAATCCCAAAGCTCCAGCTCCGATTCCAAACATTCCTTTCTCCATCTATCTATAACATTTATGCCAAATTTAATCCTTTACTAAGAAAATTTTCCTACGCTGGAAGAGAACCAGCACCCTTCTCCGAAGGGGTGCACTCACCGCTGAACCTCGATTCCATGCAAATGGCGACGATACAAACAGACACCCGAAAATAGAGATACCATCGCGCAAACTATTTATTATTTATTTATTTATTAAAATTATTTTTTATTTCTGTTATTATTTATTTTTTTTTTTTATTTAATTTTTTTTTTATTTAATTTTTTTTTTTTTAAAGTTTTTTCCCTGGATTCTAGTTTGCCCCAGGAACCCATTTTCAGTTTCCAGGAATCCCAATTAGTCACTTTCCAGTTTCCAGGATTCCAGGATTTCCAGTGATCCAGTCCATCCAATATAACTCTCCCACTACAGCGATATATCGAACGAATGTTATTAATAATTTTGTTTCGATTATATTTTTCAGTCAACCAGAGAGCACTTAGAAAGACGATTTAAACATCGGATATAGGTGGTAAAAAAAACATCGTAAATCGATTGAAACCCATCAAAAAATGGTCTAGTTGATTATTGAAAATACTTTCTAGGAATCAAAAAACCCTTTGGGGGGCTAAGCCCCCTTTTGTGGGTAAAACCTTGAGTTCAGGCTCAGAAACTCTGAAGTCGGTCTTCCAGACCTTAAATTCGGTCTCACAGACCTTAAAAACCTTAACCTTAACACTTAAGCTTTGAAAAACCGATGTTGCAAAATGTTGCTTGCAACAATGTGCAACTTCCGGTTGCAACTTCCGGAAGCCGGTTTAGCCGTTAGTTTACCACCCCTTACTACTAATTAGACAATGTTATGCATAAAAAAAATATTTGTTAAATGTACTGTGGTGTAGAACAGTTCAGTGTAAAATTAACGTTAAATATGTTAGAAGATATGCTTGAAAAAGTAATGAATAGTTTCCACGTTTAGTATGGAATGTTAGTTTACTTTACTAGTTTAAGTGTGGAACTTTGTTAATGTTACGTTGTATTTCTTGCTTTAAGTGTGTTAGGTTTGTCGTTGTCATTATATTCTTAGTTCAGATGATGCTATGTGAGCTTTATTAATGTGAAAACTTTGTTACGTTAGCATATATTCGTTGATTCGTACGATAATTAGACAAGGTTATGATAAAATTTTTGTTAAATTTTCACCAATTGCTAAGTTAGAGATATGCTTGACAAAGTGTGAATAGGTTACGTTTTTATGTATGCTATGTTAGTTATACTTTACTGATGTAAAGTATGGAACTTTGTAATGTTTAGCAGTTTATTTCATGTTGGTGTGTTAGGTTTGTCGTTGCGCATTATATTCTTAGTTTCAGATGATGCTATGTTAGCTTTATTAATGTTAAAAACTTTGTTACGTTAGGGCATATAGTCGTTGATCAGTATGATAATTGGACAAGTGTAATGATAAATTTTTGTTAAATATCACCATGCTAATGTAAAATTAACATCGATATGTTAGAGATATGGCTTGACAAAGTGTGAAATGTTACGTTTTGTATGTTATGTTAGTACTTTACTGCTGTTAAGTGTTGAGCTTTGTTAATGTTAACAGTTTATTCATGCTAAAGGTGTGTTAGGTTTGTCGTTGTACATTATATTCTTAGTTCACGGTTATGCTATGGTTAGCTTTATTAATGCTGAAAACTTTGTACTTACGCATATTATTCATTGATCAGTGTATAAAGAACTTATATTATGTTATCGTTTATCCAATGATACTCGAATGTGACATGAAACATAGATCAATAGATCAATAGATCATAGGATGGGTATGAAGGTACTGGAAGGTTTTTGATTTACTGATTACTGATTTATGCTTTAGGGTATGTAAAAACACGACAATTTTTAGTAAAAAATTTGACTTGAATCAATAGATCAATAGATCAATAGATCATGGATGGGCGGGGGAGGTTAGGGTGGGTGGTTTGATTTACTGATTTACTGATTTACTGCTTTAGGTATGTAAAAAACATAACAATTTTAGTAAAAAATATATTTAATCAATAGATCAATAGATCAATAGATCAATAGATATGGATGGCGGGGAGCATAGTGTGGGTGTTTGATTTACTGATTTACTGATTTACTGCTTAGGGTATGTAAAAAACATAAAACTGTAGTAAAAATATACTGAATCAAATAGATCAAAAGATCAAATAGATCATGGATGGGCGGGGGTGGTAGGGTGGGTGGTTTGATTTACTTTTACTGATTTACTTCTTAGGGTTTGAAAACATAACAATTTTAGTTAAAAAAAACATATGACTATGAAATTCAACAGATCAATAGGTCAAATAGATCATGAATGGGTGGGGAGGGTAGGCATGGGTGGTTTGATTTACTGATTATCTGATTTACTGCCTTAATAGTGTGTAAAAAGTAAAAAATTTCTACGTTATAAAACAATGAAAAGCATAAAAACTTTTAGTAAAAATTAATTTTTTAAACAAAATAAGTTAAAATAAATAAAAAAAATCAAATTTTGAAAATAAATTAAAATAAATAAATTGAAAACAAAAATTAAATGTAAAATGAAACTTATAAAATAAAATAGCAATCGAATGTTTGCAAACTCAGCACCGCACTGTCTCCAGCATCGGTGTCGGTTACAACTTTGACTCCTTCTCAGACTCTTTCCTCCATCCTTCCTCCTTCCACCTTCTTCCTTCCTCCATCTTCTTCTGTTTTGCGTTTAGTGCATTTCTTCTTGGGACACCCCCCTTTGCGGGGTTCCCCAGACACCCTTTACGAACTTATAACCCTCGTATTCGAGTTCTACGCCCTTATAAACATATATTTTGACACTAACATTGTCGTTATACGAATGTTTATTAACTCGACACCGCACCGGCTCCAGCACCGGTGCAGCTGTCAACTCCGACTACTCTGACTCAGATTCCTTCCCCGACTCTTTCTTTCTCTGACTCCGAATACGACTCCGTTCTCCACTTCTCTTATACATTTCGTTCATTTCTACGGGGGGACCCCCTTCTGGGGGGATCCCAGACACCCTTTACGATCTTCAAACTTTCATAATTCGAGATCTATGGGTTCTATAACCATAATATAAAGATCAAACAAAAATTGTGTTATCTACACAAATATTTACCAACCAACACCGCACCGGAGCCAGCACCGGTGCCGATGCCAACTCTTCTGATTCTGTTCCCGACTCTTTCTAGAAATCACACTCTGAATCATTTCTCCAAATTCAGCCTTCTACGAACATTTCGATTATTTTAAGATGCGTCTCCCCGTAAGGGGGAACGCATGGGACGTAACCCCCGTCTAGTGGATGAGACTTCGCACCAACTAGAGCCCATCAAATTTATTAGCCCATACGAAAGCTAACCTTGGTAGATATAATAATAATAATAATAATAATAATAATAATAATAATAATAATAATAATAATAATAATAATAATAATATAATATAATAATAATAATAATATTAAGATATATAATTTTCGAGCAATAACAACAATAATAATAATTTTAATTATATAACAATAATTAATAATATACGAAAAGTAATAATAATAATAATAATTAATAATAATTATACATAATAATAATAATAATAATAATAATAATAATGACTTCTAATGTAACACACCGTCAGGAGCTGACGCTGACCGGATCCCTAAACAGAAACAGATCAACACGAACCGCTGCGCGAACCGGAACGATGCGGAAACCGTGGAAGGCAGAGGAGGAGGAGTCGAGTGCCTGAGCGACAGGAATCGGAATCGTAGCGGAGTGCGTTAAAAAACGAATCCCTACAGGAATCGTTTTCGACTCAGAATCGATTCCCTTCGGGAATTGATTCTTTATATTTAATAAATAATATAATAATAAAATAACAATAATAATAATAATAATAATAATAATAATAATAATAATAATAATAATAATAATAATAATAATAATAATAATAATAATAATAACAATAACAATAATAATAATAATAATAATAATAATAATAATAATAATAATAATAATAATAATAATAATTAATAATAATAATAATAAATAATAATTAATAATATAATAATAATAATAATAATAATAATAATAATAATAATAAAAAATAATAAATAAAAATAAAAATAATTACAAAGAGACAGTTATCTGTAAACACGCCGCGTTATCAGTTATCAGACGGCCGCCGTGGGAAAGTGAAAGTATTCCATACAGCGCTCCGTGACCTCGAGTGGGCACGCAGGTTGGCCCAATACTACTTGCGCCCATTCAAACACCGTGTATTGGGGCATGCGACCTCTAACTTTACCTACCTCCGGTATTTTCTCAGTTACTAGTTTGAATTGGTTTAAAAACTCTGTCCTTTCCCTACCGGAGCAGTATATATATATATATATATATATATATATATATATATATATATATATATAATTATATATATATATATATATAATATATATATATATATATATATATATATATATATATATAGTATATATTAGACGCCTAAAAATAATTTCGAAAAATTGAGTAGCTACCCTCTAATATTGTTACTGTTTGCAAAAGAAGCCCGCACACTGAATTTCATCCAAAAATGTAATCATAGTTTTAGTGGCTGCGCCAGGACTGAAAGTGTTATAAACTGTCTTAAATTTCAAACACCACCACATGGGGTAACGACAGCCGGCGCGTTTTTTTTAACGTGGTATCCCCAATAGGCCTAATCCACAAAGGTACACCTAATAATTACTCCAAAGGTGCCTTTCTCATTTCAGACTTTGTTGATTTTGAAAACACATCTCTGTGCTTTTCTACGATCTGCAAGATATACTGCAGCTGCTCTTCATTTTTTGTAAGATGGGTGTTAAAGGACTGTATTAAAGCAACAGCCCTTTCAGCATTATCATTAACAACATTCATTTTTTCTACATAGTTTTTTGCCTTAATGTATTCATCATTTTTACTCCATTCTGAAGGATCGGATTGAAGAAATGATGTTGGGAGTGACAACTTCTCGAAGAAAAGTTTGCTTTTTGAGGTAATGAAACTTGCCAGTGTGTGTTCTGAAACAACCTTATCCGTATAATCAAGACTTATTCTGTTGGAAGGCCTTTTAACAGCTGACTTATCTAAAGCTTGAACCATTTGCAGCTTCATATCATTATTGACTTCATCGTCAAAGAATGCGAGAGGCACCAGCTCCTCGTTCAGGTACCACAAGTGCCGACAGAGAGCTTTTGCAGCAACTGCAGATACGTCTTTTTCGTCATAATCCTTAAGTTTCTGGAGAAATTGCAGGTCAGTTCTTGGTGATTTTGGCGCACTAGGTGCTGCAAACCAATTGCGCACATAGAAGATGACTGCAAACCGAACAAATTTTTCCAGTCCAGTGAGTTCTCTTCTAGTCATTTTGATTTGACTCTGAAATAGTACCATTTTTATGGCATATAAAACTCGTGCCATCCATCTTGCTCGATGCATGGCACCTGGTTTCACAAAATGAACTCCTTTAGGAGGAACGTCTCCAAGAATTATAATAGTCAACTCCAAAAGTTCAGCATAATCTTTTCTTGGATGCATTTTCTTCAATTTCTGTTTGCAGAACGCAACAATTGCCTCTTTCTCTGGAATGCTCGATTTGGTAGTCTGATAATTGTCTTTATTTATTGTTTCCCAACTGGTCTGAAATCGTTTAAACAGCTGTGTCTCTGGTCCAGCAGGTGCTCCAAGGCACTTGTCAAATACATCCGAAATTATTATTTCATAAATATGATGTCGACAGGCCAGTTGAAGCAGTGATCGCCCAAGCTTGGATTCTATTATAGTGCAGGCTCCTTGCTTATTACCAGGGTAACT
>JABUQX010052518.1:32500-35000 GCA_015478945.1 Trachelipus rathkii | reverse complement strand
CAGAATTGAAATGACGTTTGAAGTAATGGAAGGTCGAGTCATCGTTTCAACGGAATGGATAGAGTTAGATGGCTGGTGAGAGAAGACATTATTGAAAAGGTAAGAATAAAGTAGTGAGATAAGACAGAACCCTGAAGATCACCACAAATTGACAGAAAAAGAAGTCGCCCCATCTACAACAGCCGATATTGAGCGATTTGAGAGAATCTAGACATAAGTAAGCAAAAGAGAAGGGAGGAAACCCAAAGAAGGAAGCTTGAAGAGCAGGACGCGTGCCGACCCGGTCAAGATGCTTTGGATATGTCAAGCGCACCACGCAAGTCTCCCAGTAGTTCCTAAGGCCCGGAAAACCCATAAATCAGTAGGATTAGGAGTATTATCGCCAGTAGACCTCGACGCGCCGAAAGCCGTACTGCGATCGGAAAGAAGTGAATTAGATTCCAGATGACTAAGAGTGAGAGATTGAGAAGGGTTTCAAAGATCTGAGATAGAATACAAGTGAGAGCTATTAGTGGCGATAGTTAGATGGATCAGAGGGCTCCTTTTTTTCGGAAACCGGCTGGACATTGTGCGTGCTGTCCAACACTGAGGAAAGTTTGTATTGAGACATAGAGATAGAGATTGAACGAGGGTCTGGGTAAGCACGGAAGCACCAATCCCTCAAAACAACGGAGGAGGGAGATGCCATCCGGGCCACCCGCCTTCCTAACGTTCCATAGATTTCAGGAGTCCATGCACTCCACATGTAATCACAGGCAAAGGCGTATAGGACACCTGAGAGGAGAGGGAGGAGGAAGAGGAATGCCAGAATGGTCCAGGTTTGAGTTAGAGGAAAATAGGCAGAGGCCAAAGAGATTGGCCTTTCAGTTGGAATTAGCAACAGAACCATCAATCGAAATAAGAGGAGGAGAAGGCAAGATTGACAGTTGTTAGAGACGTTTTTTGCAAGAGGCCAGAAGATTTTTCAGTAAGGAGAGCTTAGAAGGTTAGCGCAACTTTTGCTGTGATGAAAGCCGCTTTGCTCGTCGGAAGAGTATCCCTGCAACGATTTCTAGCTGAATGAAAATTAGCAGGAGTGGATAGGAGAACGAGATTTTTTCCACACCCGATAAGCCTGTCTCTAGCCTGAATGGCAGAGAACAAGCACGATCGAACATGGATATGAGGAGAGAAAGATTTAGTCGAAGAAGGTATGAACCTGCCTATCCCATCAACGATTACAGCTCCACCTTATCGGCAGGAAACTGAAGCGTCACCAGAGTAAAAGCAGGTCATTCCAATTATAAGTTAGCGTAAAAAAGACGCATGGCCCCCTATCGGTCCGATCAAAGCGCCAGAAAAAACGCGTAGGGCAGGATGGAGCTGTTGGATAAAAAGTGTTAAAAAATTAAGAGATATAAGATTGTGGTCAGATTTACCAATAGGAGCGAAAGTGTTGTATTATAGAGAGGAGGACTAGTGGTGAAACATAGGTCAAGTATGTTCAAGAATTGGTTGGGACGATCCGGAATGTGTGTGGGTTCTTTAATTAGTTGCTCCAGATCGTTGAGAATGCCTTGAAGGTGATTCGGCCATCCTCTCCACCTAAATAGTATGAGAGGACCCCAAACCGTCAGTGTTGTGTAATTTGAATCCCTTCAAAATAGAGGACCTCAGTATTTGGATGAGAAGATATAACAGTCTCGTAAGAAGTAGTAAGATATTCCAAAAAGGGGCCTGAAAATCTGTTCTGTTAGGAGAAGAATAGCAGAAACACAAGATTATTATAGTAGAATGAAGAAAGATTTTAATCCACAGAACATCAAAGTTAGGAGATTCGAGATTCTCGAGACTTGTTAAAGGAGTGTTTAGGTTTACATAGGCACATTACTCCACCCTTCAGACGGAAATATGAAATAAGTATGGTTGGGACATATTAAAGAGTTAGAGGATGTATGGTCCTAGCGCATCTGGGTCCTCAGACAAGAGGCAAAAGGTTAGAGTTAGAGTTAGAGAGGTGGTATTCCACGGATGTAGAGTTAGATTGCAAGCCACGGATGTTAGTAAAGTCGATAGTAAGCCCACGCCTGTGCAAATCTGCCATCTTACATGCACACACACAACCACACCAAAACAAAAACCACAAACAAAAACAACAGAACAAAGAAACAAAAAAATAAAAAACAAACGTGAATCAGGTTAAATTATAAACACACTAAAACCCAAATTTAAAACCGTTAAAGTTAAAACGATAAAATCGTATATACAGTAAATTAGTATATATATATATTATATATATATTATAGTATATTATATTATAATAATAATCTATATATATATTATTTATATATAGTATTATATATTATATATAATATATATATAATATATATATATGGGTGTGTGTGTGTGTTTGTGTGTGTATGTGTGTAGGGGTGTGTGTGTCTACTCTCGAATTTCCGCTTCAAAATGAAAAATATTATTTTTCTTACACATCTGTCGATATTCAGAATGAGAAGCTGGT
>JABUQX010052518.1:17500-20000 GCA_015478945.1 Trachelipus rathkii | reverse complement strand
CAATGTTGTTGCCTTTATCTGAACGTGTCACAATGATGTCTCTGTTACTAGTAAGTGATTTTAGAGCGAGGTGGAATTTGAGAGGTGATTTTTTGATTTTGTTTGAAATGAGAATGTTATTTACTAATAAACCCTTTAAAAAATCGTGATTAATCATTTGGTTAGTATCCTTAGATTTCCAGTATTCATAATCTATAAAAAATTTAGTAAGAGGATCTTCGTTCTGCAGTGAAAAAGATAGACCATAGCCAAGGAGAATTTTCTGGTCTCTATTAATTATATAGTTAGACTTATTTATGATTTTATCTGGATTCGAAAATTTTAGTCATACCAAAAACCTTTATTCCTAATACTATTTCTTCAAGAAATTTTGAACCTTTCCCTGAAATATACAGGCAGATCCTAATCAATAAGATTAACGATATTAAACAAGAAATTAAGAAAGCCTTCCGGACTTGTTTCACAGACTTTAAGAACTTCCAACGGCTTTGGTACCTTGAATTTCCCGATTCTTTAGATCATTTCTCTAGGCTACTGGACCATGCACATAACAAGAAGGATTTTAAGGTTAATATTAAACGAAGAAATTTAAATAAAAAATTTGAAAAAATATTTTACAATAGTGATTGGGTAAAATTTTCGAATCCAGATAAAATCATAAATAAGTCTAACTATATAATTAATAGAGACCAGAAAATTCTCCTTGGCTATGGTCTATCTTTTTCACTGCAGAACGAAGATCCTCTTACTAAATTTTTCATCGATTATGAATACTGGAAATCTAAGGATACTAACCAAATGATTAATCACGATTTTTTAAAGGGTTTATTAGTAAATAACATTCTCATTTCAAACAAAATCAAAAAATCACCTCTCAAATTCCACCTCGCTCTAAAATCACTTACTAGTAACAGAGACATCATTGTGACACGTTCAGATAAAGGCAACAACATTGTCATTCTTAACACTACTGACTATATCACAAAATGCAACAACCTTCTCTCTGATATCAATACTTACTCCCCTCTCACTAGAAATCCCCTTAAAAACTCGCAAATTTCATTTAACCGCAACCTAAAATCTATCCTTTCAGATTTTCCCACACTCCACAATAATCTTAAATCAAAACTTCCTAGGATTTCAAAATTTTATGGTCTTCCCAAAACACACAAACCTAATCTTCCTCTTAGACCCATTATCTCCAACATTGACTCCATCACTTACAACCTCTCCAAATGGTTATCTCTACAACTAAAACCCCTAATCAACCACATTTCTACTTCACATTTATCTAACACTGAAGATTTCATTAATAAAACCAAACATATCAACCCTCTTACTCACCATCTCCTTAGTTTTGATGTTGTTTCCCTCTTCACATCTGTCCCTGTTCCCCTTACCCTCTCTCTCCTTGAACGTTTCATTAATGAAACTAATTTCAACTTATCCTACCCTTTCCCTCTCTTAAAACAACTTATCAACCTCACCCTTGAACATAATTTCTTCGAATTTAATAATTCTTTCTTCAAACAAAACTCCGGTCTTAGCATGGGCTCCCCTCTCTCTCCTACTCTTAGTAATCTTTTCATGGAACTTATTGAATACTACCACATCCTCCCTCACCCCCTTCTTTTGGGTACTAAATGGTATCGTTATGTAGATGATATCTTTGCCGCCGTTCCCATCCATATTAACCCTCAACTTATTCTTAACTTCATAAACATTATTCGCCTTAACATTTAAATTCAAATTGAACACTCTCAAAACAACACCTTACCGTTTCTAGATACTCTCATGACTTGGTCCACCTCTAATATCATCCAATTCACTATTTACAGAAAACCTACATCCAACCCTTCTTACATACACTGGTTCTCCTCACATAATCTAAACATTAAAATTGGCACTCTTTCTTCCCTTTTCTTACGTGCTTTCCGCATATGCTCTCCCTCCTACCTTCAACCTGAACTCAACTTTTTAACCTCCACTTTCAAAAACCTTTCTTATCCTTCTCACATCATCCATAAGGCCTTAAAAAGAGCAAAGAAAACATACTACAATCTCCCATTAACCACTCCTTTAATTCTAACTCTTTCCTTCCTCTACCTCAATTTCCTCTCAACCACATTAAAAATATTTTTCCAAAAACTTTACATTTCACTTCCTCTGATATCCTCCCTCTTAAAAAAACCCTTAAACCACACATTTATCAACCCATCCCTCAAGCGGAACTCTCCCAGTGTGTTTACAAAATTCCCTGCAAGGATTGTAACTCCCTTTACATTGGTGAAACCCATGATCTTACACGCCGCCTTTATCAACACAAACATGACCTTCTACACGACAATCAAAATTCTTCCCTGACACTCCATGGCGTAGGCAGGGGGTCAGGGGGCACTTAACATTATTAAACCAATGACAACCTATTTTACATGTTACCAAATCTAAAAAAAAACGAAAATTCAATTGATCTATACTTGGCATAATCCAATTCAATAAT
>JABUQX010052518.1:0-7500 GCA_015478945.1 Trachelipus rathkii | reverse complement strand
ATATATATATATATATATATATATATATATATATATATATATATATATATATATATATATATATATTTTTGTTTGTATATATATATATACATATATTATTATTATTATTATTTTTATTATTATTGAGTCAGTAACATTATTGATATATACATGATTATTATTGTAAAATTACATGCACATCATTATAGTTCTCCATATCCATATTGTTATTATATATATATATTATTATTATTATTATTATTATTATTATTATTAATCGATATATATATATTATTTACATATATTACGCTTATAACATATATTAAATATTGTTTACATATATATTGTTATATAGTAAGATGATATTATACGTATACATATTTACACATAAATAATTAAGTTAACAAAATGTATATATACATACATATATATATATATATATATATATATATATATATATATATAATGTTTGCTTGTGTGTGTAAATGAATTTATACATGAAAAGAAAAATATGATTTTATCTGCATATGTGAACATTCAGAATGAGAAATCTAGTTTTCTTCATGAAGATCCATACTATTACAATGTTATTTCTTTTCATGATTTGAAAATTCGATTACCCTTCTATCTCTTTCTCTCTCTTTCTTAAGGATGGCGTTGTTACTCGTCCTTTCCTTGCACAGTATTCGTGATTAAAATAAATGGCGATGAAAATTTGGAAGACGAGGTTTTCTTTCAGCATTAGATTAAAAATATTGTTTAAAAGGAACAGCGAAAGAAGGCTGTTAACTGAACTCCATTGAAAAGAGATAAGACGAAAATAAAAAATTAAATGAGGCATAACAACGTAACACTGACGAAGAAAAACCGCAAAAAGAAAAAATAAATTTATAAAAATCAATATATAAATAGAAAATAACTAATTTTTAATTGTCTTTTGAAATATTATTCTTTTAAAAACTTGTATAACAGCTGGAATTTCATTTAGATAAAAGCCTTCAAAAAGAGATAGATTTACCTCAGAGAATAAAACTAGAAACTCTTTGGGGAAGAAGGAAGTTGAAAGAAGTCAGTTATGCGTTCCTGCAATTTTATAGCAGGTAATAAAACAATATGATAGGAATCTAATCGAAATAAAGAATGTATCGCCATTAATAGGATAAAGGTAGAAACATCGTATCATTTCAAGAAATGACTTCAGAGATACCATTATTAGGAGCTCATTTCTTTATATTGTCTAAATTAGGTTCATTTCAGACTTTCCTTTATATATATATATATATATATATATATATATATATATATATATTATATATATTATTATATATATTATTATTATTACATATGCCACATCAGGGTTAAAGCATATATTATTATTATATATATTATTATTATTATTATTATTATTATTAAATATATTATTATTGTAAACATAGAGATAAATGATAAATATATATTATATATATTATTATTTTTGTTAAATGATTATTATTCTATTATTATTATATTATTATTAGCTATTATATATATATATATATATATATTATTTTCTTCATATGTTTTTATTATATATATGTATATATATATATATTATTATTATTATTATTGAGCATATATTATTATATATATTATAATATATTTTTAAATCAAGCAGAATATATATATTTCCTATATATATATATATATATATATATATATATATATATATATATATATATATATATATATATATATATATATATATATATATATATATATATATATGTGTGTGTGTGTGTGTGTGTGTGTGTGTGTGTGTGTGTGTGTGCGTGAGTGCATCCACTCACACATTTGTGTTTTAAAACTTTACATATATATCACAGTTGGTGTTCTTCATGAACATTCAAACTAATACAACAATGTAATTTCATTTACTTATTTAAATATTCTACTACCCTTCTTTTTCCATTCTTATAAAGAGAATTTCCATTCGTTCTTTCCTTGCTCAGTATTCCTGATTAAAGTAAATGGCGATGAGAATTGGGAGAGGGAGTTTTTTTTCTGACAGCGCTTGATTAAAAATATTCTATTTAAAAGAAACAGCTAGTGAAGACGGTTGCAATGTCATGTATAAAATAAACAGATAAATTGGGGTTATTTGGTGTTTTCGGGAACCAAAAATAGGGAAAGGGGGAGATCGACATGGCACATTGCAAACCACATACTCAAATTGTCTTCTGAGTATTTTTCACTAATCACTAATAGTTATTCAGTGATCAAGTGGATAATGCGACCCAATAAAATTCTTTGAATGATAGTGAAAATGCTTTCCTGCTATGTTTATGTTAGCAATGAAATATCTTTTTGCAAAAAATGCGACGTCAGTCTCGCCAGAACGAACAGTATCATTATTAAACAATGTTTGCTCAATTGTAAGTCAGTGGGTGTCGTCCGAGCATATCAATCAGTTAGTCTTTTTAGGTGCATTAGATGATGTAAGTATTGGGCTTTGTAATAATATATATATATATATATATATATATATATATATATATATATATATATATATATATATATATAATATATATATATATATATATATATATATATATATATATATATATAACTTTTTTTTCTTTTTTTTTCTTTTTATTAAACAAAATGAAAGGAACTAAAAATAGCTATCATAGTTTTATTTTTCCTTTTTTCATGAAATATTTTATAATTTATTTATTTATTTATTCTGACTGTTAAAGACTTTGCAGTCCACTCGAGACTAGTCTGATCCTGATTTACGTGTAGCTCTGTGGAGTGTGTTCAGTGTCAGTGTGGACGAAGATAATCATTGCAGAAACCTAATACTGGAACAGGACTCCTGTGAGTTGGTTACAGTTAACATACCGAGTACCGACTAGTCTAAACATCTACTGGCGATTACGATTGTTTCGCTTAAATATGTAATTAACTAAAATAACGATTTTATAATAGCTATTACTAAAAGTTAGTATTTAGTATTTGGGGGTTCTTATGATAAGTGATAAGTCGTCTGGCATCCAATTCGAACTTAAATATTATTTCATTTTATTACTAAAATTTAATGATTTTCTTAAGATCCAGACTTTCAGAGTCTTCCAAGTATCAAGTTGTCTACCATCCAGTCTTAAATTAATTTACCTCGTTGTTGGAATCAATTTTTATTTTGTACTTAAGAAATCATTTTGAAGATTCCTAGCTTCATTAATACTTAATAGTTATTTTTCATTTTTAATAATAAAAAATTGATTTTATGATTATTGTTTAATTTTCTAGTGAAACGCGATTTTCTTATTTAATTTATTCACTGGTCCACAAAAAGTCAAAAACACCCCCAGTTTCTCAAGATTCAACATCAACGCTTTCTAGCACAACTTCAGTCTTCAACCTCTTGGAGTTGGAAACTTGAAAGTTGGAAGACCTGAAGAGTGAAGATCCTTTTTCCATTTCTACCACTTTTTTTTCTGTACATACGTCTGTTTCATATTTTTATAAATTAAAGCCTTTCTCTCTCTGAGTGAGTCTATATATATATATATATATATATATATATATATATATATATATATATATATATATATATATATATATATATATATATATATATATATATATATATATATATATATATATATATATATATATGGACAAAGCTACTTAACGGCCACACGGAACGGGAGATCGGATAAATTTTTTTTATCTACACACACACACACATATATATATATATATATATATATATATATATATAGTTAGATATATATATATATATATATATATAGCAGCAGTAGTTATATGTTTATATATATATATATATATATATATATATATATATATATATAGTTAGGTTAAGTATTAAACCGTAATACTGTAAAATACCTAACAACTGCTCATTGTTTAAGAATACAAATAAATCTGTTAACATCATTTCTGCCGTTGTAAAATAAAAACATCGTACATCCCTAAAACTTTATTTATTTTTTTTTTATTTTATGTTAGTTTTAATTTATTTTGTACTTTTCATAACTGAAATTTGCCCGATTCCAAAAATGTATTCAATTTTAATGTAGCTATCGTTGTTTTTAACTATGTGCGTCGCCTAATCTGAGAGGATATATATATATATATATATATATATATGGAGTATATATATATATATATATATATATATATATATATATATATATATATATATATATATATATATATATATATATATATATATTGATTATAATATATCAAATTATAATCGGATTATAATATATCGAAATATCGCTATATCGAATATCGATATTTTTCTGGCGATAATATCAAAGGCGATATGATATTTTTTTAAATATCGATATATCGATTTATCGATATTTTTTGGATATCGGGCATCCCTAGTCGAAACAGTTTGTTTTCTTCATGAACATTCAAACTATTACAACAATGTCATTTCATTTAGTGATTTAAATATTCTACTACCCTTCTTTTTCCATTCTTATAAAGAGGATTTCCATTCGTCCTTCCCTTGCTCAATATTCCTGATTAAGGTAAATGGCGATGAGAATTTGGAAAGGGAGTTTTTTTTTCTGACAGAGCTTGATTAAAAATATTCTCTTTAAAAGAGACAGCTAGTGAAGACGGTTGAGTGACCTTCATTGAAAAATAAAAATAAAAATTAAACTGATGGAAAGCAGCTTTAAAATCCATAGAGCAACACAAAAAAAATAAACAAGAGCAGCAAGAAAAATAACAACAACAACAACAACAACAACAACAACAACAGCAAACATATATAGAAAATTACTTTAAATGTTAACTGTATTTTGAATATTAATCTTTTAGAAGCATTTATAAAAGCAGGATTTTAATTTAGATAAAAGCCTTCAAACAGAGATAGATTCACTTTACAGAATAAAAGTAAAAAAATTTAAGGGGGAAAGAAGTCGAAAGAAGTCAGTTATGCTCTCCTTTAATTTTATTGCAGGTAATAAAGCAATATGATTGGATTCCAATCGAAATAAAGAATGTATCTCCATTAATAGAATAAAAGTAGGAAAATCGCATAATTTCATATAAACGACTTTAGAGATGTCATTCTAACGATTTTATTTCTTTATATGGTCTAAATTGGCTACGTTTCTGACTATATATATATATATATATATATATATATATATATATATATATATATATATATATATATATATATATATATATATATATATATATATATATATATATATATATATATATATATATATATATATATATATATATATATATATATATATATATATATATATAGTTATATATATATATATATATGTATATATATATATATAAGTTATATATATATATATATATATATATATATATATATATATATATATATATATATATATATACATATATTTTTATAACTAATATATATATATAAATATATGTATATATATATATATATATATATATATATATATATATATATATAAATATAGGCGCTATTCCTTTAAAAGGATGTTACATAAAAGACATGATATCGAAAACGCCGAACACTACGCGTGGAAGCCTACAGTGTTACGTGCGTGCAAGCGCTTAAAACTCCAATAGAAAGAGCGCAAGAGTTGCCAAAAAATTTTTTTTTATCATGCTAATTTTTTTTTTCTTTTTTTTTTTAATTTTTTTGGGCTCTTTATTGGATACAGAGGGGGACGAAGTCCTCTCCGTCGTCCCCCGCTGAGGCCGAGAAACCCTGACTCGTTCCATCTTTGCGATTTAATCTTGGGTATTCCTTTGTTAAATAAAAATGTTTTTGGCAACTCTAACGTTCTATTGCCTTGAAATGATCGAAAAATCGATTATATCGTTCATTCAATATATATATCGTTAACATCCTTTAAAAGAACGTTACTATATATATATATATATATATATATTATATATATATATATATATACATATTGTTACATATATATACATATATAGTTATTATTATTATTATTATTATATATATATATATTATTATATATATACATATATACATATACTTTTATATATTATACTGATTATTATTATTATTATTATGTTATTATTATTACATATATTATTATTATTATTATTATGCTATATATATATATATATATATATATTATTATATTATTGAAGATATATATATTATTATTATATATTACATATATTATTATTATTATTATATTATTACTGATTATATATACATATACTACATACAGCAGCAGCATATATATACAGTTACACAGCGAGTTGTTTTTCCTTGCCTTCATATATATATATATATATATATATATATATATATATATATATATATATATATATATATATATATATATATATATATATATATATATATATCCTTTAAACTCATCGCGGTCAAGTGGTAAAACACTTGCTATACGAACAGCGAGGGCTTGGGTTAGAACCCCAGCAGGAGAGAATAAAAGGATTCTTTATGTTTTCAAACTGAGAGTATATTTTGAGATGTAAAATTGATATTGATACATTATCTTTCTGAGTGGAAGCCACAAAATTCAAATACAACGTATTAAAACTTGCACAAGACTTAAAATACCTGCATTACTTATTTATGTAAGGACAGTACTTTTCTTCAAAATAAAAAAAAAATTGTTTTAACCTGAAATCTGAAGTCATTCCACAGAAATATATATTTTAATAGAACAATTTTTTTTTGTAACTTTCTTCACTGTTTATTAATAAAAAATGCTTTGCATCAAGTTTCCTTTATAAAGAATTATTCAGTTCTGTAGCTCAACAGTCAATACTTCATTTTTTAAAGCTCAGTTGCCTGCTACGATGCTCTATTTCCTCAATCGTAATTTATTAACTTTTTAACTTTTTGAAAATGATGTCTTGTTAATAAATATGTGATTTCACTGACATTTAGAAATTCGTAGTACACTTTTTGAACATGAAATAATTCTTAATCTTTTGAAATCGTTGCCAAGGGCTAAAAGAAATAATCTTCTGCAAAATTCTATTCTCGGTTTAGCCACATATTCAAAATTACTCGTTGCTCTCTTCAACCTTTTCCATTTTCATAAATAAGCAAACCAACTGATTAATAAATATGTAATTCGAAATTATAAAAAAAAAATATTAGAGCTTGCTATTTTAAGCTGCTCATTTTCTTTCATTTTTTTTATAAAAAAAAATACATTTTATCATCACCTTCCAAAAATAAAATTATTGGAATTGATTCAAATTAATCTACAAATGATAAAAACCACGAACCTCTTAATAAATACAATTCTATTCGACAAAACAAATCTTATTCCAATTATTTTAAAATATGATTTAATATTCCAAACACAAGACACATTTTCGAATATTTCTAATAGGTGGTTTGAAAGTCTTATCTATTGAATCGTTCGATTAATTATTAATTAGGACTATTCTCTATTTCATTCAATTTCATCATCACCATATCCTTTTATCATATTATATATATTATATAATAGTAAGTTAATAAAC
>JABUQX010052516.1:0-39866 GCA_015478945.1 Trachelipus rathkii | reverse complement strand
CGAGAGTAGATACCGGAAGCTGCTTCCAAAACCGGTCCACACTCTTCGGCGCTGCGCCTCTAACCAGCGCTCGGGAGAGGGAAGATACCTACGACCGAAGGTCGGCCACGGGTTTGGCGTCGAGAGAGGAGCATCACCAAAAAGGAGGTTGCCTCTCCCATTGGCGGGGGAATGTGTTATATTTTCGTCCTTGGTCGCAGGGGGGGAGGTAAGATTGTCAAGTTTGAAATCTATATTTAATTGTAGGTTTTGGGTGCTGGACCTTGATCTACCTGGGCGAGGTCAATTTGGCCTCCTACTGGACAGTGTTTCTTCTATATGGGGAACATTTTGGGAAGGAGAGTTTTATAAATATTATTGGGGTCGGCTTTTGCAGGTACGTGTTAGTAAGTTGGTGTGGATATGTGGTGAGGGGATGGTATGGGAGGGGGAGGGGGGATATTTTTGTAGATATCATTATAGAATTTATTTTGGTGAGGTATGGGGATTTTAAACTGTGTCGGGGGGGGGGGGGGGGGCTGGAGAATATTTATGAATGGGTGGGTTTGGATTTAGAGTTCTGGTAGAATTCGAGTCCCCACCATCTACAGGTGGGTGGAGGTGGGTGGAGATGTAAGTCTCGTCATGTAATGTTGGATGGGGGTAGTTTTAGTGCGTCCAGTGATAATTCATTTCACATGAATTTGGTGATTTGTAATTTTTTTTAGTTACGATTGTTGGACAGTGTGGGGAAACCATCGTGGGGGAAGGCGTAGTTTATAATTTGTGGTCTAAGGAGTTGTTTAAAAGTAGTGGGTAAGGTGTGCTTTCCTTAAACTCGAAATTGTGGTAGGGGTTTGGGAAAGGTGGTTTAGTTTTCCGTTGGGTTGATGAGGTGATTTGGGCAATGTGGGGGAGAAATTTTCACTTAATCATATAATCTAATATTTTTAGGTTTTGTTTAAGGCGAGGGGATTGTTGTTCAAAAAAACTATTGGGTGAAGTGAGGATTGGTTTGCAGTCAGTGGTTGGAGTAATGGAGGACTCTGAGGGGGAGGCGGTCATTTTGGAGAGTAACGCAAGTTCTACTTGTTTGTAGGTATTCTTGGGCGTGGCAGATGTGTGGCCGCTCACTCTCACGTAGGATGGTGGGGAAAAACTGAGGCTAATATCGTCTGCGTATATGTATTAAGTTTGGTGGATTGGTGGTAGGCGATGGGCAGGTCTGCTGTGAAAAGATTGAAGAGGAATAGGGAGAGAATTGGCGCCCAGTGGGGACCCCGTTTTGTAATTTAATAGAGTTGGGAGAGAATTGTTTTTGTGTGTATAACTTATGGCAAAACGGGTGCAGTAGAGAGAAAATTTGAAAGCCATTTTTTGTCATTCACACATGGAGAGAATGCAGGGAGAGAGAGAGAGAGAGGATATGGGGAACCGTGTTCCAAAGGCTTTATTCGAGTCAATTGCTGTGAGAATGATTCAATCGGGGAGGAGAGGATTGGGATGATGTGTGGGTGAATAAGGGCGTTGTATGGTTGTGGAGATGGTTGCTTTTTAAAGCCATGTTGGAAATCATGGGAGGGTGCATAATGTAGGTGTGAGATTTGTTTATTTAGTTTTCTCGCAGCAGATTTACTGATGGAGGGAGAGGAGAGAAATTGGGTGGTAAGAGGAGGTGAGATGGGGTCTTTTTTTAGGTTTGGGTTTTGAGTAAGAATGCTTGTTCCAGATTGAGGTTGTTATATGTATTTTACCCAGGAGGTTGAATGCTTTCTGTGATAACGAGAGGATGCTTTTTACCGAGGGTGTTTTAGAGTTGTAAGTAGGAGATTGAGTCTGGTCCTGTAGTTGGTGAATTTTTTAGGGTTTGATAGTTTCTGATATCCCTTCAGTTGTGAAAGGAGGTGGGGGGTTGTGGTCGGGAGGGAAGTTTTCCTGAGTTGTTTTTTATAGTATTTCCTGTTATTTTGGGTGGGTTGGTTTGCGAGAGATATTGGCGATCATAATGTTTTGCTAGGTGGTCTGATTGTTGTTTAGGAGAGGGGAGGGAGTTATCAGGTAAGGAGGGGGATTCGTGGTAGGGAGGGGTTATTTTTGGAAACTTTTTTTAGTTTTTAATTGACTTGCCAGGTTTTCTTAGTGTCTATGCGTGAAATGTTGGATTGTAGGTATTTGGAAAACTTATTAGTGGTGTTGGTGGTTATGAGGTTGCTGATATGGATATTGAGGTTTTCATTTGCGGTTAGAGATGAGTGGGGAATATGGGCTATGTTTTCGAAGGGAGTTTCTTTGTTTAATATGTTGGCTGATTTCAGGGAGAGAGTTTGGGGTTATAAGATTTTCTGTGGCCTCTGGGTATATTGTATCAGTGTTAGCTTGATTCTTGAAAGGGATTTAATGTGGATTATGGATGGTGTAGGGATGGTTGTGATCATGTATTGGTGTGGGCATTAATAATGTGTTTCCATATGGTTAGTGAATGCTCGGCCAGTTTAGGCTTTTTTGTACTTGGTATGTGGTAATCATTTTTGGGCGGGGGATTTGATGGGGAGGGGTTAGAGAAATAAGAATGTGGAGGTGGTCTGAGTGTAAGTCGGTAGTTCGTGTCCACAAGTTAGTCGGTGATACGTAAGGAGGGGAAACAGAATGTAACGTCCGGGGGAAGTGGGGGGTTGGTTTGCTTGGGGAGGGATTCAGGTGGGGAGGTTTTAGGAATTGAGGATAAATGTATTGTTCTCCAATTCTTTAAGGAGTGAAAACAAAAAATTTCACTTTTTTTTTAATTATTCTAATAATTAGAAAAATCCCTCCTCTACATCATAAATTAATTTTTTGTTTTGGAAATATTCTAATGGTTTTTTAGATAGAGGATTTTTTTTTGGAGAGGTGTCAAATAAAAAATTCCTTTTCAAGTTTGAAATTATAATTCAAAAAAATTTTTGATAAAAACAACGATGTTTTTTTTTTATTTATTTATGGAAAATGTAAATGTTACTGTGTCAATCGTAAAACGAGAGCTGAGGTCACGTCAGGGATCTTTTCCTCATATAAATGGAATATGAGCCGGGATTTATAGCAGAGTAGTTTATAAAGTTGTTTTCAGAAATTGGTTTGCAAAGTGAAAATATCTGGGCAATGTCGGAACAACGGGAACAATTTTGAAAATGGAGCCGTTAGTACAGTACCCGGGACTGTGAAGGCTGTAGCATTGGAGCAGGAGCCGGAAAGCCAAAAATATACATTTTTTTATCCAATATTTTTTTCAAAGTTAAATGAGGGTTGCCGAATTCGCCGCGAAACCAATTTTGGAATTCGATTCCGGAGCCAGAGTCAGAGCCGGAGTGGGAGCCGGAGGAAAAGTAAACATTTTTATCAATAAATTAATTTTTTTTTTAATTTTTTTTTTGGGGGGGAGTTAAAGGCAATCTGCCTGAAGTCGGTGATAAATTTTTTTGAAATTGAGCCGGAGCCGGAGCCGGAGCGGAGTCAGGCCGGATAGGCAAAGTATAAATATTTTTTAAGGAATTTTGAAAAACTGTTTGTGAACATAAGGGCTTCAGCAGTTTTGTAACTGTATCGGAGCCGGAGCGGAGCCGGGAAAGCCGGAGCCGAGGAGCCGGAGCCGGAGCCCGGAGGCATAAGATCATGGCTTTTTCTCAATAATTTTTTTTTTTCAACTGAAATTTTTTTTTCGAAGTGGCCGCTGAACAATTTTAAAATTGGAATGACTAAAGTCCAGATGCCGAGTCGGAGCCGGAGCAAATAGTTTTATTTTATTATAAATATAAATATATAATTTTTTTTGAAATTAAGTTTTCTGGGGAATGTAAAAATTAATCTGCCTGAAGTCTGAGATAAATTTTTTGAAAATGGAGCCGAAGACGGAGCAGGAGCCGGAGCAGGAGCCGGAGTCAGGCCGGAATATATAAGCATAATTTTTTTTTAAAGAATTTTTTTGGCATTTGAAAATAATTTTTGCCACGAAGGTTGGCAGTGCCAGAGACGGGAAGATTTAGCCGGAGCCGGAGCCGGAGCCGAGCGGGCCCAAAGCCGGAGTATTATTTTGTAGAATTAGATAACTAATATTTTGCAAAATTCACTAGAAACACTCAAAAAGGACTGGTTTTGATAACCCGATGAACGAAAAAGTTAATAAAAGTAATAATTTGGTGATAAATATGGGTTTGAGTCAAAATAGTACGCAACCCGGATTTGCACCAGGCTCTTTCAAGCCGGACCACGAAGGGTAAAATGAAATTATAAATTATTAATTTAAATTAATTAATTAAAAATCAGAAGCAGTTAGTAAAATATCTCCAATTTTCTGTATGACCAAAATAAATCTCCCAATTTTTAATTTGTATACCAATATCTCCAAATTTTTAATCTTTTCACCATGACCAACTGAGAAAAACAATTATTTAAAAAAAAAAGTTTTACCTCCTCTTTGTCCCATTTTCCCAAGATTGTTCCACAATAATATAATTAGATGGTGACAAAAGTTTTTAAATTAAAATTATCAAGTCATTTTAGTTGATAGGATCTGAATTGAAGTTGATGACCTTGAAAAAAAAATTGAAATTTTGAAAAAAAATTAAAGAAATTATCATACCTTTTTTTAATTTTTTATAACATCAAAGATAAATGATTATATCTTTATTACTACATTATATTCAAGTACTTTCGTGAAATTATTTTTCAAATATCTTGAAAAATGAAACTTTTATAGGCTTTTAGTGGAATAAGTAAAAAATTCAGAACTTTTGATTCCGCCCCCCTAGTTTTCAAGACATGCAAAAATATAAATCCCAGATTAAAAATATAAAGGTTAATCTTCAAAAAATCAACGTTTTCATTAATATTAGGAGATATCGAGATATTTTATACAGACTCCCTTAAGGATAGGGTTGCCGCGTGGTTCAGAGGGGTAGTCTTTATACCAGGTGGTGTGGTGAGCGTTAAAATCGCCTCCGAGAATAAGATTTGGAAATGTGGAAAAAATTGATAGGGGGTCTGAGGTTGTTTGGGGGAGATTTGGGATGGTGGGGTGGCGAATATAAAGGATGAAGATGTTATAAGTGGTCCACTCAGACCACTTCACCATTCTTATTTCTCTAACCCCCTCCCATTAAACACCCCCCCAAAAAAAAAGATTACCACATACACAAAGTACAAAAAAGCTAAACTGGCCAGCATTCACTGACCCATAGGAAAACACATATTAATCCACACTATCCATGACACAGACATCCCTAACAACCTCCATGAATCCAATTAAATAACTTAATCACCAAATCAGCTAACATAACATACCCAAAGGCCACAAGAAAATCTTATAACCCCAAACTCTCCCCTGAATCAGCCACTCATTAAACAAAGAACTCCCTTCGAAAACATAGACCATATTCCCCACTAATGGCTAACCCATAACATACTCAATACCCAAATCAGGAACGTCATAGTAATACAGTACTTAAGGACTCAGAATATGTACAATGCAACATGTCACGTATTGAATAACAAGAAACCTGGCAAGTCATTAAAAAAACTAAATAATTCTCATAACCCCCCTCCCCCCACGAATCCTTCTCCTTACCGGCAGAATAACCACTTTCCTGTTTTAAATACTTATATAGCAACCCCTAGGCAACACCATTATGCCAATATCTCTCGCAAACCAATCTACCCCAATAACAGGAAAAACATAAAAAAACTCAGAAAACTTCCTCAGACCACAACCCATCCATTCCCTTTTTATCAATATCTGTGATATAGCAAAGAACTATCAAAAACCTCAAAAATATCACGCAGCTAAAGAAATACTGCAATTTTAAAACTTTACTTAAAACCTCGGTGAAAAAGCACTCCTCCGTATCACAGAAATCTTCAACAATCTTGGCAAAACCTCGAATTATTACACTCCAATCTGGAAACAAGCTCTTCTTACTCCAAAACTCAAACCATAAAAAAAGACACAATTCCCTTCTCTATTACCGCTCCAATTTCTCTCCTTCCTCATCAGTAACTGCTGGAGAGAAATCTAATCTTAAAACAAAATCTCCCTCTCATCACAATCCCAGATTTCCAATATGGCTTTAAAAGCCAACCAACTCCACAACTACAACTCTTAACTCTCTCACCCAACATATCATCAATGGCTTCAACCCAATCCCATCACATAGATTCATTCTCACAGCAATCTCGACATCAATAAGCTTTGACACTGTCCACATATTCATTCCTATTCAAAAATTACTGCAATTCACCCCTTGAAACAATGACAAAAAATGGCTTTCCTAATTTTTCTCAGCTAATCGATTTTGCCAAAAACCAATCTCTCCCACCTATTATAAATTCACAAAACGGGGTCCCACAGGGCGCCATTCTCTCCCCATTCCTCTTCAATCTTTTCACAGCAGACCTGCCCATCCCTACCCACCAATCCACCAAACTAATCACATACGCAGACGATATTAGCCTCATTTCCCAACATCAATACTAAATACAGCCACTCTGCACACCCAGGAAAACCTACAACAATTAGAAACTGGTTACTCTCCAATAAGAATGACCGCCTCCCCCCTCAAATCCTCATCACCCTCCTAACCACCACCCCCAATCCTCACTTCACCCAATAGTTATCTTGAACAACAATCCCCTCCCTCTAAACAAAACCCCAAAGATAATTAGGATTTACCTATGACACATTACACATCGACGTTCTCCCTCCACTCGACCAACATAGCCGACTCAGCGCAAAGGAAAACAAAACACCCCCCCTAACCCTATCCTACCAACTTCAGTGACAGGAAACACACCCTATATATATATCATATAATATATATTATATATATATATAATATATATAACTATATATATATATATATATATATCATATACTATATATATATATGAGTAATAGATACTAAATATATATAATATCTATATATATATTAACAATGTATAGGTAAAGTATATAATATTAGTAATGGAGATATAACATATAAGTATATATCATATATAGAGTAATAGTTAAATATATGACTATTATATTATGTAAATATTATTGAATGAGGTACATGGCGATTATATTGGATATATCATATTATATGAGCCTTAAATATATAAGCTATACTGTATGCTGGATGAAAAGGGAACGCGTTGATGAAGCAGAGTGTGTAGAAATGTTGTGAATTATAAGAAGGTGACTGAAAGCAATTACTCCTCTGGTGAACTTCAAAAGGGACTAAGTCTGAATACACAAGGTATTCTGTATGAGTATATGTTGTTACTGGTGCTAATGTATAGTAGTGCAACTATGGTTTGGAGTGAGTGGTAATAAATCTTGCGTGCAATCTTGTTAAGATGAGTAATTATTATTATCTATATATATATAATATATATATATATATATATATATATATATATATATAATTATATATATATATATATTATAATATATATATATATATATATATATATATATATATATATATAGATATATATATTTTATATATATATATAGCCTATAATATAATTATATATATATATATATATATATATCTATATCTATTATATATATTATATATATATAATATCATATTATATATATATTATTAATATATTTAATTATATAATATATGTATATATATTTATAATATATATATATTAATTATATATATAGTATATAATATATATATATATATATATTAATATATATAAATATATATATATATATATGATATATATAATTAGTATATATATATATTATATATATGGATTTCGGTTGGAAACTTGGAGAATCAAAATAGGCTAAAATTACGATCACGTCCGGTGAGTTTGGGAGACTGAGGGTCAAAATCTGTCTGAAATTGAGACACTTTCATTGAAGTTTAGAGTCTGAAGAGTCAAAATTAGTTGAAAATTTGGACCATTTCCTTTTGTTGGGATACTGGAGAGAAAAATGTTTTGAAAATTAAGACTATTTCCGGTTGTAACTGGAGGCTCAGAAGTGGCATAAAATTAGGAAGATTTTCGGTGGAGCATGGAGATTGGAGGGTCAAAATTGGTGGAAAATTAGGACCATTTTCGGTGGTTTTTAAGTGAAGTGTCCAAAATCGCAGAAAATTATGACCACTTCAGGAAGAAATTGGAGGATCAAAAATGGCTGAAATCTGTGACCACTACTGGGGGAGTTTGGAGACTTGAGGGTGAAAATTGGTCGAAAAATAGGACTACTTTCGGTGGAAATTGAAGAATCAAAATTATTTAAAAATTACGACCACTTTCAATGGAGTTTATAGACTGAAGAGTCTATATTGGTTGAAATTTAGGAACACTTCCGATAGAAACTGGAGTTCAAATTGGCTGATAAATTAAGACCTTTTTCATTGAAGTTTGAAGACTGAAGGGTAAAAAAAAATTTAAAATTTGGACCATTTCCTGTAGTTTTGAGAGAGGAGGTTCAAAATTGGTTGAAAATTAGGAATGTTTCAGGTGGTTTTTAGATTGCAGGGTCAAAAATAGCTGAAAATTAGAACCAAGTTCCAGTGGAAATTGGCTTAATTAATTGTTCACAATTTTTAGCTAATTTTGATCCTCCAATTTCCACCGAAATTGCTTCTATTTTTCGACCAATTTTCACCCTCTAGTCTCCAAACTCCATTTAAACCAATTTTGACCCACCATCGACCACCGGAAATAGTCCTAATTTTGAACCATTTATGACACTCCAGTCTTTAAACTCCACCGGAAGTGGTCGTAATTGTTAGCAAATTTTAATGCTTCAATTGTCACCGAAAGTGGCCCTTTTTTAGACCAATTTTGACCCTCCAGTCTAAAAACACCACCGAAAGTGTTCATAATTTTAAACCAATTTTAAACATCCAAATTCCACCGGAAATAGTCCTAATTTTCAACCAATTTTAATACCTCCCGTCTCCAAACGACAAGAAATAGTTCAAATTTTTAACCAATTTTGACCCCTCAGTCTCCAAACTTCACTGAAAATTGTCTTAATCTTCAGTCAATTTTGACCTCCAGTATCCACGGAAGTGGTCATAAATTTCAACCAATTTTGAACCTACAGTTTCAAACTCCTCTGGAAGTGGTCTTAATTTTTAGCCAATTTTGATCCCCCAATTTTCACCAGAAGTGATCCTATTTTTAGACAAATTTTGACCCTCCGGTCTCCAAACTATATTTGAAGTGGTCATAATTTTCAGCAAATTTTCACCCAAAAATTTCAACCGGAAATGGATAAATTTTTAGCCTTTTTTGACCCAACTTTGTAAATACCACCGGAAATGGTCCTAAATTTCAACCAATTTTGACCATTCAGTCTCCAAACTCTATCTGAAATATTCATAATTTTAAGCCAATTTTTACCCTAAAGTTTCCACCGGATGTAGCAGAAATTTTCAAACAATTTTGACCTTCCAGTTCGAAACGACAGGAAATGGCTCAAATTTTCAAACAATTTTGACCCTTCAGTCTCCAAACATCACCAAAGTGGTCTTAATTTTCAGCCAATTTTGAACTAAATTTAAACTGGAGGGTAAAATTTGGCTGAAAACTATGACCACTACAGAGAATTTTTGATAATGGAGGCTCACAATTGGTCAAAAAATAGGACCACTTCCGTTCGAAATTGTAGGATCAAAATTGGCTAAAAATTACTTCCACTTTCGGTAAAGATTGGAGACTGGAAGGTCAAAATTTGTTGAAATTTAGGATCACTTCCGGTGGAAATTGGAGGGCAAAATTGGCTGAAAATTAAGACCACTTTCAATGAGTTTGAAGATTGTGTCAAAATTGGTTGAAAATTTGGACAATTTCCTATCGTTTGGATACTTGAGGGTTAAAATTGGTGGAAAGTTGGGATATTTCCGGTGGAAACTAGAGGGTCAAAATTGCCTTAAAATTATAAACACTTCCGGTGGAGTTTCGAGACTGGAGGTTTAAAATTTGTTGAAAATAAAGACAATTCCCGGTGTTTCCTAGACTTTAGGGTTAAAAATGGATGATAATTGATACCACTTCCAGTGGAAATTGGAGGGTCAAAATTTGCTGACCACTGAAAATAGTCCTAATTTTCAACCATTTTTGACACTAGTCATTAAACTCAACCTGAAGTGGTAATAATTTTCAGCAAATTTTGACCCAAAAATTTCAACCGGAAGTGGTTAAATTTTAAGCAATTTTTTGATCTTACAGTCTAAAAAACCACAATTAATATGTCCTAATTTTCATCTAATTTTGACCATCTAGTCTCCAAACTCCACCAGAAAAATTCATAAATTTAAGCCAATTTCTACCCTGCAGTTTTCATTGAAAATAGTCCTAATTGTCAACCAATTTTAACCCACCAGTCTACAAACAACTGGATATGAACCAAATTTTCAACCAATTTTGACCCCCTAGTCTCCAAACTTCCTTGAAATTTTTCTTAATTTTAAACCAATTTTGACCCTCCAATATCCAAACTCCATCGAAAGTGTTCATGATTTTATGCCAAATTTGACCCTCCAGTTTTCACCGGAAATAGTCCTAATTTTCAACAAATTTTGCACTCCAGTCTCCAAACAACAGGAAATGGTCCAAATTTTCAACTAATTTTGAACTTTCAGTCTCCCAAGCATCACTAAAAGTAGTCTTAATTTTCAACCAATTTTGACCTCCAGTTTCTACCGGAAGCGGTCCAAAATTTCTAACAATTTTAACCCTCCAGTCTCCACAGAAGTTGTCATAAATTTTAACCAATTTTGATCCTCCAGTCTCCAAACTCCACCGGAAGTGTTCATAATTTTAAACCAATTTTGATCCTCCAATTTCCACTGCAAATGGTCCTATTTTTCGAAACATTTTGACCCTTCAGTTTCCAAACTATACCTGAAGTATTAATTTTCAGCCAGTTTTGATGCTCCAATTTCAAACGGAATAGTCATAATTTTCAACCATTTCTGACCCTACACTCTAAAAACCAATGAAAATGGTCCTAATTTTCAACCAATTTTGACCCTCCAATCTCCAAACTCCATCGGATGTGTACATAATTTTAAGCCGATTTTAATCCTCCAATTTCCACTGCATGTGGTCCTATTTTTCGAAAAATTTTGACCCTTCAGTCGCCACACTAAACCTGAAGTGGTCATAATTTTCAGCTAATTTTGATGCTCCAATTTCCACAAGAAGTGGTCATAATTTTCAGCCATTTTTGACCCTACAATCTATAAACCACTGAAAATGGTCCTAATTTTCAACCAATTTTGAACCTCCGCTCTCCAAACTCCAACGGAAGAGGTAGTTATTTATAGCATTTTTTGATTCTTCAATTTCCACTGGAAATGGTGATATTTTTTTACCAATTTTGCCCCTCCAGTTTCTAAATTCCACTGACGTTGTCATAATTTTCAGTTAATTTTGACCCTCCAATTTCTACCGGAAGTGGTTGAAATATTTAGCCATTTTTGACTCTAGACTCTAAAAACCATTGTAAATGGTACAAATTTTCAACCAATTTGACCATCCGGTCGTCAAACTCCACTGGAAGTGTCATAGTTTTTAGCCAATTTTGATCCTCCAATTTCCACAGAAAGTGGTCCTAATTTTAGACCAATTTTGACCCTCCCGTTTCCACTGGAAAAAGTCATAATTTTCAAAGATTTTTGATCCTTCAGTCTCCAAATGTCAAGAAATTGTCCAAATTTTTAACATATTTTGTTTAACCATTCAGTCTCCAAACTTCACTGAAAATTATCTTAATTTTCAGATTATTTTGACCTCCAATTTCAACCGGAAATAGTTCTAAATTTCAGCCAATTTTGAACCCCCAATATCCAAACTCCACCGGATTTGGTCGTAATTGTGAGAAAATTTTATCCTTCAATTTCCACCGCAAGTTGTCCTATTTTTTGACCAATTTTGACCTTCAAAAATGGCTCAAAAATTAGGAACACTTCCGGTGGAAATTTAAGGGGAAAAATTGTCTGAAAATTATAACCACAAGATGGACTTAGGAGACTGGATGATGAAAATTAGTCGGAAAAAAGGACAACCTCCTGTGGAAGTTTTAGGATCAAAATTGGCTAAAAATTAAAAAAATTTCCGGTGGAGTTTGGAGACTGGGGGGTCAAAATTGGTTGAAAAATTGGAACACTTTAACTGGAAACTGGAAGAATAAATTAGCAAAAATTTGTTGAAATTTAGGACAACTTCCTGTGGAAACGAGTTCAAAATTGGATGAAAATTAAGAACATTCATTAAAGGTTTAGGGACTGAAGGACACTAGAGGGGAAAAATTGGTTGAAGATTATTACCTTTTCCGGTGGTTTTTAGACTGTAGGGTTAATAAAGGCAGTAAAATACAACCACTTCCGGTGGAAATTGAATGGTCAAAATTTGCAGAAAATTATGACCACTTCAGGTGGAGTTTGGAGACTGAAAGGTCAAAATTGGTAGAAAAATAAGACTACTTCCGATGGAATTTGGAGGACTAAATTAGCAAAAATTATGATCACTTCTGGTTTAATTTGGAGATTAGAGGGTCAAAATTGGTTGAAATTTAGTACCACTTCAGGTATAAACTGGAGGTCAATATTGGCTGAAAATTTATACCACTTTCAGTGAAATATTTAGACGGAATGGTCAAAATGATTTAAATTTTTGACCATTTCCTGTAGCTTAGAGACTCTAGGGTCAAAATTTGTTGAAAATTATGACTATTTCCGGGTGAAAATGGAATGTCAAAATTGACTTAAAATTATGAACACTTCCGGTGGAGTTTGGAGACTGGATGGTCAAAATTGGTTTAAAATTAGGACCATTTCCGGTTGTTTTTAGAGTGTAGGGTCAAAATTGACTGAAAATTAGGATCACTTCCGGTGGAAATTGGAGAGTCAAACAAAATTAGCTGAAAATTATGACCACTTCAGGTGAAGTTTGGAAAATGGAGTCAAAATTGATCGAAAAATAGGACCACTTCCGATGGAAATTTGAGGAACAAAATTGACTAAAAATTACGACCACTTCCAGTGGAGTTTCAGATTGTAAGGTCAAAATTGGTTGGAAATTAGGACCATATCAGGTAGTTTTTAGACTGTAGGGTCAAAAATCCCTGAAAATTTAACCACTTCTGGTTGAAATTTAAGGGTAAAAATTAACTGAAGTTTATGAACACTTCAGGTGGAGTTTTGAGACTGGAAATCCAAAATTGGACGAAATAAAAAGACAATTTTCGGTGGAAATTGGAAAATCAAAATTGGCTAACAATTAGGTTCACTTCCAGTGGAGTTTGGATACTAGAGGGTCAAAATTGGTTGAAATTTAGGAACACTTCAAGCGGATATTGAAAGTCAAAATTGGCCAAAAATTAAGACCACTTTCTTTGAAGTTTGCAGACTGGAGGACAAAAATTGGTTGAAAATTATTACCATTTCTTGTGGTTTTTAAAGTGTAGATTCTAAAATAGCTGAAAATTAAGATAACATCCGGTGGAAATTGGATGGTCCAATTTGGCTGAAAATTATGACTACTTCAGGTGGAGTTTGGAAACTAGAGGTTGAAATTGGAGGACCAAATTAGGTAAAATTTAAGCCCAGTTCCGGTGGAGTTTAGAGATTGTAAAGTCAAAATTGGTTAAAAATTAGGACCACTTCCGGAAGAAACTGGAGGTTAAATTGGCTGAAAATTAAGATCTTTCATTGAAGTTTGGAGACAGAAGGGTCAAATTATTTGAAGTTTTGGACCATTTCTTTTCTTTTGGAGACTGGAAGGTCAAAAATTGTTCAAAATTCGGAATATTTCTGAGGAAACTGGAGAGTCAAAATTGGCTTAAAATTATGAACACTTCCTGCGTAGTTTGGAGACTGGAGGGTCAAATTTGGTCGAAAAATAGGACCACTTCAGCTGGAAACTGGAGGATCAAAATTGGTTAAAAATTACGACCACTTCCAATAGAGTTTTGGGACTGGATGGACAAAGATGGTTGAAAATTTGGACCATTTACGGAGGTTTTAAGACAGTAGGGGCAAAAATGGCTAAACATTTGGACCACTTCCGGTGGAAGTTGGAGGGTTAAAGTGGGCTGGAAATAATGATGACTTCAGGTGGAGTTTGGAAACTGGAGAATCAAAATTGTTTGAAAAATAGGACCACTTCTGGTGGAATTTGGAAGAGAAAAATTGGATAAAAAGTAATGACCACTTTTGGTTGAGTTTGGAGACTGGAGTAGCAAAATTAGTTGAAAATTAGGACTCTTTCCTTCCCTAGGGTCAAAAATGGCTGAAATTAGGACCACTTGCAGTGGAATTGGAGGATCAAAATTGATTGAAAATTATGACAACTTCAGGTATATTTTGAAGACTGGAGGGTCAAAATTTTAGAAAGAGGACCACGTTGGAAATTTTAGGATCAAAAATGGATAAAAGTTACGACCACTCTAAGTGGAGTTTAGAGACTGGAGGGTCGAAATTAGATGAAATTTATGACCAATTTCGGGGATACTAGAGATCAAAATCGGCTGAAAATTAAGACCATTTTCAATGAAGTTTGTAGACTTAAAAATTGTTGAAAATTTGGACAATTTCCTGTCGTTTGGAGAATAAAGGTTCAAAACTGATAGAAAATTTGGACTATTTCCGGTGGTAATTAGAGGTTTAAATTTGGCTAAAAATTTCGAACACTTCCGGTGAAGTTTGGAGACTGGATGGTCATAATTGGTTAAAAATTACGACCATTTCTGGTGGTTTCTAGACTATTGGGTCAAAAATGTCTCAAAAATTAGGACCACTTCGGGTGGAAGTTGGAGGGTTAAAATTGACAGAAAAATATAACAATCTTAGGTGTAAAATGGAGAGTTAAAATTGACAGAAAAATATAACAATCTTAGGTGTAAATTGCCAGATGCTCTAACTTGCAACCACTTCCGGTGGAGTTTGGAGACTGGACGGTCAAAATTGGTTGAAATTTAGAACCACTTCCGTTGGAAACTTTAGGTCAAAATTGTCAGAAAATTAAGACCATTTTCAGTTAAATTTGGACACTGAATTTTCAAAATTAGTTGAAAATTTGAACCATTTCCTGTCCTTTGGATACTGGAGGACAAAATTGTTTGAAATTTAGAGGGTCAAAATTGGCATAAAATTCGTAACACTTCCGGTGGAGTTGAGAAAATGGATGGTCAAAATTTGTTGTAAATTAGGACGATTTCCGGTGGTTTTTAGAGTCTATGGTCAAAAATGGCTTAAAATTAGGACCACTTCCGGTGGAAATTCAAGGATCAGAACTGGGGAAAAATTATGACCACTTGCGGTGGTATTTGGAGCCTGGGGGGTCAAAATTAGTTGAAAATTAGGACCACTTTCGGTGGAAATTGGAGATAAAAAAGGCTGAAAATTAAGACCACTTTATTGAAGTTGAAGATTGAAGGGTCAAACAAAATTGGTTGAAAATTAAAAAAAATTCCTGTCGTTTGCAGACTGGAGGGTCTTAATTGGGAGAAAATTAGAACTATTTCAAGTGGAATCTGGAGGATCAAAATTGGCTTAAAATTATGACCACTTCCGGTGGGCTATGGAGACTGGAAGGTCAAAATTGGTTGAAAATTTCCGGTGGTATCTAGACTGTAGGGTCAAAAATGGCTGAATATTGGGACCACTTCCGTGTGAAATTGGAGGCTCAAAATTGGTTGAAAATAAAGACCACTTTCAGTGAAGTTTGGAGACTGAAAGGTCAAAATTGGTAAAAATTTGGGCTATTTCCAGTTGTAACTGGAGGGTCAAAATTGCCTTAAAATTATGAACATTTCCGGTGGCGTTTGGAGACTAGAGGTTCAAAATTGGTTGAAAATTAGGACAATTTCCTCTGGTTTTTAGACTGTAGGGTCAAAAATTTTCTGAAAATTTAACTTTTCAGCTGAATTTTTTGGGGTAAAAATTTATTGGAATTTATGAACACTTCAGGTAAACTTTGGAAACTGAAGGATCAAAATTGGCTAAAAATTAAGTAATCTTCCATTGGTATTTAGAAGTTAGATGGTAAAAGTTGGCTGAAATTTATGACCACTTCCGTGGAAACTGGAGTACAAAATTGGTTAAAAATTAAACCACTTTCAGTGAAGTTTGAAGACTAAAGGGTCAAAATTGGTTAAAAATTTGAACAATTTTGTGTCGTTTGGAGATTGGAGGGTCAAAATTGGTTGAAAATTAGGACTAATTCCGGTGGAGATAGTAGGGTCAAAATTGGCTTAAAATTATTTACACTTCCGGTGGAGCTTGGAGAATGGAGGATCAAAATTTGCTGAAAATTAGGGCAATTTCTTTTTAGACTGTAGGGTCAAAAATGGCTAAAAATTGAATTACTTAGAAAAAAAATTCTGGAAATAACGACCACTTTAAGTGGAGTTTGGGAACTGTAGGAACAAATTGGTCGTAAATAAAGACGACTTCCGGTGGAAATTGGAGGATCGAAATCGGGTAAAATTTTCGACCACTTCCGGTGGAGTTTGGAGACTGGAAGGTCAAAATTGGTTGAAATTTAAGATCATAATATCCTTTAGAAACTGGAGGTCCAAAATTGGTTAAAAATTAAGATCTTTTCATTGAAGTTTGGAAAAATAAATGTCAAATTGTTTGAAATTTTGGGCCAATTCTTTTCTTTTGGAGACTGAAAGGTCAAAAATGATTGAAAATTGGAAATGTTTCTGAGGAAACTGGAGCAAGTCAAAATTGGCGTCTCATATATAAATTTTAAATGAACAACTTCCTAGCCGTAGTCTTGGAGACCCTGGAGGTCAAAATATTGGTCGATCAAACAATATGGACCACTTCCGCTTGGCAAACTGACTATCAAAATTTGATTAAAAACTTACGACCACTTACCAAATGAATTTTGGGACTGATGAGCACACACGGACATTTTAATGAAGTTTGGAGAATGAAGGGTCAAAATTGGTTAAAAATTTGAATAATTTCCTGTCGTTTGAAGACTAGAGTTTCAAAATGGGTTTAAAATTAAGACTATTTCCTGGAGGATTAAAATTGGTTTAAAATTATGAACACATTCATTATAGTTCGTAGACCGGAGGGTCAATATTAGTCGAAAAATAGAACCACTTTCGTTGGAAATTGAAGGATCAAAATTGACTAAAAATTACGACCACTCCCGGTGAAATTTAGAGACTGTAAGGTCAAAATTGGTTGAAAATTAGGACCATTTTGATGGGTTTTTTAGACTGTAGGTCAAAGATAAAGGCAATCTTATACCATTCCAGTGGTAATTGGATGGTCAAAATTTGTTGAAAATTATGACCACTTGAGGTGGAGTTTGGAGACTGGAGGTTAAAAATTGGTCGAAAAATAGGACAACTTCCGTTGGAAATTTGAGGATCAAAATTGGCTGAAAATTAATACCACTTCCAGTGAAGTTTGGAGACTGAATTGTCAAAATTGGTTGAAAATTTGGACAATTTCCTTTCTTTTAGAGATTAGAGGGTCAAAAATAGTTGAAAATTATAAATATTTATGGGTAAAACTGTAGGGTTTAAATTAGCTTAAAATTATGAGCAATCTGGTAAAGTTTGGAGTGTCAAAATTGGTTGAAAATTTGGACCATTTACGGTGGTTTTATAGAGTGTGGGCCAAAAATCTCTGAAATTAGGGACTCTTCCGGTGGATTATTGCGAGGATATAAATTGGCAAAATTAAGATGTCTTCCCAAATGTACTGAGCCTTAATTAAAAATTGTTTATCTTTTATATATAAATTTTAAAACTGGAAAAATAAAATAACTTCCTGTGGAAAAAGGAGGAGCAAAATTGCCTAAAGATTACAACCACTTCAGGTCGAGTTTGGAGATTGTAAGGTCAATATTAGTTAAAATTAGGACTATTTCCGGTTTTTTATACACTGTGGGGTCAAAAATAGCTGAAAATTAGGTCCACTTTCGGTAGAAATTGGAGGATTAAAATTTGGTGAAAATTTTGACCACTTCAGGTGAAGTTAGAAGACGGGAAGGTCAAAATTGGTCAGAAAATAGGACCACTTCCGGTGGAAATTGAAGGATCAAAATTGGCTAACAATTACGAAGACCTTGTTTGGAGTTTGGAGACTGGATGGTCAAATTGGTTGAAATTTAGCACCACTTCCGGTGGACAACTGGAGCTCTCAAAATTTTCTGAAAATTGAGATCAATTTCAGTAAAGTTTTGATGAGGACTAAGGGTTCAACAAATTCTTTGAAAATCTTTGGAGACCCTATCTCCTGTCTTTGGAGACGTTGGGATGTCTCAACAAATTTCGTTTGGAAAATATGGCATTCGTTCGAAACTGGAGAGTTAAAATTGTTCTAAAATATGAACACTTCTGGTGGAGTTTTGATACTGGAGGGTCAAAATTGGTTGAAATTTAGGAACACTTCAGGCGATATTGGACGTCAAAATTTACCTAAAAATTAAAACCACTTTCTTTGAAGTTTGCAGACTGGGAGGACCAAATTGGTTGATAAATTATTACCATTTCTTCGTTTTAAAGTGTATACGATTCAAAAATAGTGTGAGAAATCTCTGCGATAAACATCGGTGAAATTGGATGGTTCCAATTTGGCATTGACCCACTTCCGAGGAGTGCGAAACTATGAGGGTAATACATCCTCGACATATAAGACCACTTCCGGTGGTTAATGTGCCAGACCAAATTAGGTTAAAATTTACGCCAGTTCCGGTGAGTTTGCGGAGAAGTTGAAAAGTCAAAATTGCAAAATTTAGGACCCAGCATTCCGAAGAAACTGGAGGATAAAATGGTTGAAATTAAGACTTTCTTTGACGTTCTGCGAAACTAAATTGTCAAATGTTGACAGATTTTTGCGGACCACATTCTTTCTCTTTGCAGACTGTGTGAAGGTCCAAAATGATTGAAATTAGAAATATTTCTGAGGAAACTGACGCAGCGAGTCAAAAAAGTTGGCAAAATTAATAATCGACTTCCGCATAGATTGGAGACTGCAGCGTCAAATTTGCGAAAAATAGGACCACTTCAGCTGGAAACCTGTTGAGATCAAAATTTGACCGCCCACATTAAAAATTTTACGATACCACTGTCCCCATAAATAGAGTTTGGTACTGGCATGCGACAAAGGCAATGGTTCTGAAAATTGAGACCAGTTCATACGGAGGTTTTAAGCGACAAGTCTCTCTCTCTCGTAGGCAACACTTCGCTAAAATTATGACCCAGCGTGCCGCGGGTGGAAGTTGCGAGGAGTATAAAATGGGCCGTGGAAATAATGATACTTCAGGCGGGAGTTTGAGACTGCGAGGATCAAAATTGTACAATAGGATCTAACTTCGCGGTGAAATTTGGAAGAGAGAAATAAATGTAAGTTTGGCAAATTCCCGTGTTGAGTTTAGAAGCTGTGAGAGAGAGAGAGTGTTCGAAAATTATGGACCATTCTTTCCTGAGGGTCAAAAAATGGCGAAATTAGGACACTTGCAATGAAATTGTAGATCAAACTTAATCTGAACGTATGCACAACTATCAGTATATTTATGTAGAGACTGGAAGGTCAATTAGATGGACCAGCAGAGCGTTGGAAAAATTTTTAGGCAATCAAAGTTGATATAAAAAAATCGACCACTCTACAGTGGAGTTTAGAACTGAGGGTCAAATTCGGTTTGAAATTTATGACCATTTCTAGCGATACTAGAGTATCAAAATTGAGCTAAGAAATATTGAAAGTTAAACACATTTTTCAGGTAATAAGCGGTGTTGATAGGGTCAAAATTGGTCTGAAAAATTGCGACAATTTCCTGTCGTTTGGTATGTAATAAAACGTCAAAACTGAAGAAAATTATGGCGTTCTATTTCCGGTGGTATTGGAGAGTCAAAATTTGGGCTTAAAATTATTGAACACTTCCGTGAAGTTTTGGAGACCTTGATTGGTAAATGGTTCAAAATACGACACCATTCTGCGTTGGTTTTCTTGACCATCTCTGTGGTATCAAAAATGTCTCAAAAATATCTAGGGACCACTTCGCTTCGGCTATAGGAGGGTTAAAATTGACAGAAAAATATAACAAACTTAGGTGTAAATCGGAGGATCAAAATTGGTTAAAACGTACAACCACTTCCGGTGGAGTTTGGAGACTGGTACGGTATCTGAAATTGTAGTTGAATTTAGGACCATTCCGCTGGAAACTTAATATTCCAAAATTCTAGTCGATGAAAATTAAGATCCACTTTCAGTTAAGAATTTGGACCATCTGCGACATGAATTTCAAAAATTAGTTGATAATTTAGTAACATTTGACTGTCGTTTGTATCACTGGGGCAAATTGTTTGAAATTTTCAAACATTGCATAAAATTCGGAACACTTTACCGGTGGAGTTGAGAGAGTGGATGGTCAAAATTGGTTGTAAGTTATGACAATTTCCGGTGTTTTTTTGAGTCTATGGTCAAAAATGGCTTAAATAAGGACCACTTCCGGTGGAAATTGGAGGATCAAAACTGGGTAAAAATTACGACCACTTCCGGTGGAGTTTGGAGCCTGGAGGGTCAAAATTAGTTGAAATTTAGGACCACTTTTGATTGAAACTGTAGATAAAAAAGCCTGAAAATTAAGACCACTATTTGATGTAGGAGACTGAAGGGTCAAAATTGGTTAAAAATATTAAAAATTTCCTGTCGTTTGCAGACTGGAGGGTCAAAATTGGGTTAAAATTAGAATTATTTCCAGTGGAATCTGGAGGGTCAAAATTGGCTTAAAATTATGAACACTTCCGGTGAGCGATTGAGACTAGAGGGTCAAAATTGGTTGAAAATTTCCGGTGGTATCTAGACTGTAGGGTTAAAAATGGCTGAAAATTGGGACCACTTCCGTGTGAAATTGGAGGCTCAAAATTGGTTGAAAATAAAGACCACTTTCAGTGACGTTTGGAGACTGAAGGGTCAAAATTGGTAAAAATTAGGGCTATTTCCAGTTGGAACTGGAGGGTCAAAATTGCCTTAGAATTATGAACATTTCCGGTGTAGTTTGGAGACTAGAGGGTGAATACTTGTTGAAAAATAGGACCATTTCCTCTGGTTTTTAGATTGTAGGGTCAAAAATTTTCTGAAAATTTAACTACTTCAACTGAATTTCTTGCGGTGGTCAAAGTAATTTCTATTGTGGTGGACATGAATATCAAGGACTTACTTCAGGTGGCGTTGGAATACTGGAGGGTCTAAATTGGTAGAAAAATAGGACCACTTCCGGTGGAAATTAAAGGATCAAAATTGGCTAAAAATTAAGTAATCTTCCATTGGTATTTGGAGTTTAGATGGTAAAAATTGGCTGAAATTTATGACCACTTCCGTGGAAACTGGAGGAAAAAATTGGTTGAAAATTAAGCCACTTTCAGTGATGTTTGAAAACTAAAGGTTTCTAAAATCTTTGTGGTTAAAACATCTTGTAACAAATTTTCGTTGTCGTTTGGAAATTGGAGTGTCCAAAATTTTGTGAAAATAGGACTAAAGATCCGGTGCGACAGTAGATCAAAGAATTGCCTTAAAATTATTTACACTTCCGTGCTAGTTTGAGAATTTGTTAGGGTCAAAAATTTGTTGAAAATTAGAGGCATTCTGGGGTTTTTAAGACTGTAGGGTCAAAATGGCTTGAAAATAAGTACCACTTCCGATGGAATTGGAGGGTCAAAAAATTCTGATAATTACGACCACTTTAAGTGGAATTTGGGAACTGTAGTAACAAATATTGATGAATAAGAACTTCCGGTTGAAATTGGAGAATCAAAATTTGCTAAAATTTTCAGACCACTTTCCGCGCTGGAGTTTGGAGACTGAGAAGGTCAGAAATTGGTTGAATTTAAGATCATAATATCCTTTGGAAACTGGAGGCCAAATTGGCTGAAAATTAAGACAATTTTTAGTGAAGTTTGGAGAATGAAGGGTCAAAATTGGTTGAAAATTTGAATAATTTCCTATCATTTGAAGACTGGAGTTTTAAAATTGGTTTAAAATTAAGAATATTTCCTGGAGGATTAAAATTGGTTTAATAATTATGACGAACAATTCGTTGGAGATTCACGATAGTACCCTGATGGTCATCAATATAACTAGTCGAAAGAAATAGACGCCTCACATTCCGATGGTCTACAATTGAAGGATCAAAATTGACTAAAATTTACGACCACTCCCTGCGAAATTTAGAGACTGTAAGGTCAAAATTTTTTGAAAATTTAACCATTTTTGGTGTTTTTTTTAGACGTAGTCAAGCTGCGGTCAAAAAAGGCTCTGAAAATTATTACCACTTTCAGCAGAAATTGGAGGGTCAAAATTTGTTGAAAATTATGACCACTTGAGTTGGAGTTTGGAGATGCTGGAAGTGGTTAAAAATTGTAACAAAATAGCGACAACTTGCGCTTATTTTCGGCGGATAATTTATGGCTATTCGTTATTGTTGGGGGTGTGTGTGCCTTTGCTACTGAAGCCGTCAGTCGCCCTTCTATGTATCAAAAAACTGTTGATGTTATTGGTGCACCTGTAAAAATTACTACCAGTGCGTGTGCCTGGGGGTGTGTTTGAAGTGTTGGAGGATACTGCCCACAACGCGAATTGTTGTCAAAATGTGCAACCAAACAAATTTGGTATCTTATCCATTTCTCTAGAGTACTAACATTGTGAAGGAGTCAACAATGCGTCTTTGAAATATTTATTTTTATTATATATATGATATATTTTCCTGGGGTGGCGGGGTGGGGGTTAAAAACTGTAGGTTAAATTAGCTTAAAATTATGAACAATCTGGTAGAGTTTGGAGAATAGAGTGTCAAAATTGGTTGAAAATTAGGACCATTAAAAGTAGTTTTTAGAGTGTAGGGTCAAAATTCGCTGAAAATTAGGACTGCTATGGTGGATATTGGAGGGTTATAATTGGCTGATAATAAAGATTATTTCAGGTATAGTTTTGAGACTGGAGGATCAAAATTTGTCGAAAAATAGGATAACTTCCTGTGGAAATTGGAGGATCAAAATTGCCTAAAGATTACGACCACTTCAGGTCGAGTTTGCAGATTGTAAGGTAAAAATTAGTTAAAATTATGACTATTTCCGGTTGTTTTCACACTGGGGGGTCAAAAATAGCTGAAAATTAGGTCCACTTCCGGTAGTAATTGGAGGGTTAAAATTTGGTGAAAATTTTGACTACTTCAGGTGAAGTTTGAAGACTGGAAGGTCAATATTGGTCGATAAATAGGACCACTTCCGATGGAAATTGAAAGATCAAAATTGGCTAACAATTACGAAGATCTTTGGAGTTTATAGACTGGATGGTCAAAATTGGTTCAAATTTAGCACCAATTCCGGTGGAAACGGGTGGCCAAAATTTTCTGAAAATTGAGATCCATTTCAGTAAAGTTTTGAGACTGAAGGGTCCAAAAATTTTGAAAATCTCCTGTCTTTTGGAGACTGGATTTTCAAAAAATGGTTAAAAATTAGGACTATTTGCGGTGGAAACTGGAGGGTCAAAATTGTCCTAAAATATGAACACTTCCGGTGGAGTTTGCATACTGGAGGATCAAAATTGGTTGAAAATAAGGACCATTTCCATTTTTTTTATAAACTGTAGGGTCAAAAGTTGCTGAAAATAAGGACCACTTCCGGTGAAAATTGGAGGGTCAAAATTGGCTGAAAATTATGACCACTTCAGGTGGAGTTTGGAGACTGTAAGGTCAAAGTTCGTTGAAATTTAGGACAACTTCCGATGGAAACTGGAGGTCAAAATAGGCTGAAAATTATGATCACCTTTAGTAAAATTTGGAGAATGAAGGGTCAAAATTTGTTGAAAATTTGTACCATTTCCTGTGTTTTGGTGACTGGAGGGTCAAAATTTATCAAAAAATATTACCACTTTCGGTGGAATTTGGAGGATCAAAATTGGGTAAAAATTACGGCCAATTCCAGTTTAGTCTGGGGAATGGAGGGTCAAAATTTTTTAAAAATTAGGACAATTTCCGTTGGTTTTTTACCTGTAGGGTCAAAATTGTTTGAAAATTTTTTACCATTTCTTGTCGATTTGAGTTTGGAGGGTCTAAATTAGTTGAAAATTAGAACTATTTAAATTGTTTTTTAGACAGAAGGATCAAAAAAGCATGAAAATCAGGGACACTTCCTCTTGAAATTGAAGGTTCAAAATTGGCTGAAAATTAAGAGTTTGGTGGAGTTTGGAGACTGGAGGGTCAAAATTGGTCGAAAAATAGGGAATTGGAGGATCAAAATTAGCAAAAATTATTAAAAATTTCGATGAAGTTTGGAGATTAGGGGGGAAAAATTAGTTGAAATTTCCACTTTCGTCGGAAACTGCAGGTCAAAATTGATTGAAAATTAAGACCACTTTCAGTGAAATTTGAAGAGTGAACGTTCAAAATGGTTGAAAATTTAAACCATTTCCTGTCGTTTGGAGACTGGAGGGTCAAAATTGGTTGAAAATTAGGACTATTTCCCATAGAAACTGGAGGATAAAAATCGGCTAAAAATTATGAAAACTTACGGTGGAGTTTGGAGACTGGAGGTTCAAAATTGGTTGAAAATTAGGATTATTTCCAGAAGAACCTAGAGGGTTACAATTGGCTAAAAATTATGAACGTTTTCGGTTGAGTTTGGAAATTGGAGAGTCAAAATTGGTCGAAAAATAGGACCACTTCCGGTGGAAATTGAAAATCAAAATTGATTAAATAGCTCGACCACTTCCGATGGAATTTGAAGATTTGAGGCTCAAAATTGGTTAAAAATTAGTACCATTTCCATTGGTTTTTAGACTGTAGTGTCAAAAATGGCTGAAAATTATGACTACTTCCGGTAGAAATTGTAAGGTTATAAATTTTTGAAAATTATGACCACTTCGGTTTGAGTTTAAAGACTAAATGGTCAAAATTTGTTCGAAAAATATAACTATCAGAAACGGAGTTGCAGGATCAAAATTGGATAAAAATTTCGACCACTTCTGGTGTGGATTTGGAAATTGGAGGGTCAAATTGGTCAAAAATAGGACCATTTCCGGTGAGTTAGGGTGTAGGGTCAAAAATGGCTGAAAATTAGGACAACTTCTGATGGAAATTATAGGGTCAAAATTGTTTGAAAATTATGCCCAATTTAGGTGGAGTTTGGAGACTCTAGGGTCAAAATTGGTTGAAAAATAGGACCACTTCCGGTAGAAACTGGAGGTGAAAATTGGCTGAAAATTAAGACCACTTTCAGTTAAGTTTGGAGACTGAAGAAGTAATATTGTTTGAAAATTTTGACAATTTCCTCTCGTTTGATGACTGGATGTTCAAAATTAGCTGAAAATTATAACTATTTCTGGAGGAACCTGGAGGGTTAAAATTGGCTTAAAATTTTGAACACTTTCGGTGGAGTTTGGAGACTGGAGGGTCAAAATTGGTTGAAATTTAGGACCACTTCCTGTGGAAACTGGAAGTCAAAATTGGTTGAAAATTGAGATCACTTTCAGTAAAGTTTGGAAACTGAAGGGTCAAAATTTATTGAAAATTTGGACCATTTCCTGTCTTTTGGAGACTGAATTGTCAAAAATGGTTGAAAATTAGGACTATTTCCGGTGGAGACTGGAGGGTCAAAATTTTCTTAAAATTATGAAAAGTTCCGGTGGAGTTTGGAGACTTTAGGGTAATTTGGTTGAAAATTATGACCATTTCTGATGGTTTTTAGAGCATAGGGTCAAAATGGCTGAAAAATAGGGCCACTTCCGGTGGAAATTGGAGGGTCAAAATTGGCTGAAATTTGTGACCACTTTAGGTGGAGTTTGGAGACTGGAAGGTTAAAATTGATCGAATGGACTTCTGGAAGAAACTGGAGTTCAAAATTGGCTGAAAATTAAGAACACTTTCAATGAAGTTCGGAGACTGAAGGGTCAAAATTGTTTAAAAAGATGGACTATTTCCTTTCGTTTGGAGAGGAGAGGGTCAAAATTGGTTGAAAATTATATCTATTTCCGGGGGAAACTGAAGGGGCAAAATTGGCTTAAAAATATGAACACCTCGGGTGGAGTTTGGAGACTGTAGGGTCAAATTTGATTGAAAATTAGGACCATTTTCTATGGTTTTCAGACTGTAGAGTCAAAAATGGCTGAAAATTAGGTCCACTTCCTGTGGAAATTTGAGGGTGAAGATTGGATAAAAAAAAAACTTCATGTCGAGTTTGGATACGGTAGGTTCATAATTGGTCGAAAAAATAGGACCACTTCCTGTGGAAATTTGAGGATCATAATTGGATAAAAATTACGACCCCTTCCGGTGGAGTTTGGAGGTTGAATGGTCAAAATTGGTTGAAATATAGGAACACTTCCGGAGGAAACTGGAGGTCAAAATTGGCTGAAAATTAAGACAAATTTCAGTGAAGTTTGGAGACTGAAGGATCAAAATTAGTTGAAATTATGACTCTTTGCTGTGGTTTGGGGACTGGAGGGTCAAAATTGTATGAAAATAAGGACTATTTCCGGTGGAAACTGGAGGGTCAAAAATTGCATAAAATTACTAACACTTCCGGTGGAGATTGGAAACTGAATTAGTTGAAAATTAGGATAATTTTCGGTGGTTTTAGGCTATAGGGTCTAACATGAGCATTGGGGCACCACTTGTCTAACATGAGCATTGGGACCACTTCGAATGGAAATTAGAGGGTCAAAATTGGCTGAAAATTATGAACACTTCAGCACTAGTTTGGAGACTGGAGGGTCAAAATTGGTCCTAAAATAGGAATACTTCCATGGAAATCGGAGGAACAAAAGTGGCTAAAAACTACGACGACTTCCGGTGGAGTTTTGAAATTGTAGGGTCAAAATATGTTCAAATTTAGGGTCACTTCCATTTAAAACTGGAAGTCAAAATTTCTTGAAAATTAAGACACCTTTCAGTGAAATTTCGAGATTAAAGGTTCAATATTGGTTGAAAATTTGTGCAATTTACTGTCGTGTGGAAAGAGACTGGAGGGTCAAAATTGGCTTGTAATTATGAACACATCCGGTGGAGTTTGGATATTGAAAGTTCAAAAGTTTTTGAAAATTAGGACGATCTCCAATGGTTTTAGGACTTTTTAGTCATATATGCCCTAAAATTAGGACCATTTTTGGCGATAATGAAGCGTCAAAACTGGCATGTATGATTTTTGAATTGGTTTGTCATTTTTTGAAGGCATATATGATTTTTGAATTGGTTTGTCATTTTTTGAAGGCATGTATGATTTTTGAATTGGATTTGTTATTTTTATAGCATGTATAATTTTTGATTGTTGGAACAAATTCCAGGTTATTGATTTTTGAAAAACTGGTTGAAATTCACCATATATGATTTTTGAATTGGTTTATCATTTTTTGTAGGCATGTATGATTTTTGAATTGGTTTGTCATTTTTTGTAGGCATTTATGATTTTTGAATTGGTTGTCCCATTTTTGTAGCGCAAGTATATTTTTAACTGGTTTCTTTGTGCATTTTTCTTTGGCATGTATGATTTTTAAATTAATTTGTATTTTTTTAGCATGTAGATTATTTGAATCTGTTTGTATTTTGTAGCATGTATCATTTTGAATTGGTTTGTCATATTTGATTTGTATGATTTTTGAATTGTTTGTCATTTTTTGTAGACATGTCTGATTTTTGAATGTTTAAATTTTTCGTTGCGCCATGTATTAATTTTGATTGCGTTCCTTTACATATTTTTTGTAGGCACTTCTGCGATGTATGATTTCTTGAAATTAGTTTAAGTTCCATTTTTTGTAGACATGTATATTTTAAATTTATTGCGTTATTTTTTGTAGGCATATATAAATTTTTAATTGGTTTGTCTTTTTGTAGCATGTATATTTTTGAAATTGGTTGATGTTCATTTTTTTGCTAGCATGATGGTGATTTCTTGAAATGGTTTCAATATCTTAGCTAAGGCGGTTGATTTTTGAATTTGTTTTTATTTATTTAGTATGTATTTTGAATTGGTTGTCATTTTTTGTAGACATTTTGTATTTTGAATTGTTTGTTATTTGTAGACATGTATGATTTATGATTGCTTTTTTATAATTTTTTTGAACAGGCATGTATGATATTTGAATTGGTTTGTCCTATTTTTGTAGGCATGTATGATTCTTGAATTGGTTTGTCATTTTGTGTAGGCATGTATGATTTTTGCAATTGCTTTGTATTTTCTGTAGGCATGTATGATTTTGAATTGGTTTGTTATTTTTTGCTGCATGTATAATTTTTTTAATGCTTGTCATTTTTGACTTTGCATACATGTATGATTTTTGAAATGCTTTGTCATTTTTTGAAGGTATGTATGATTTTTGAATTGGTTTGTTATTTTTTGTAGGCATGTATGATTTTTTTGGCTTGATTTTTTGTAGCATGTATGATTTTTGAATTGGTTTGTCATTTTTTGATGTCATGTATGATTTTTGAATTGGTTTGTAATTTTTTGTAGGCATGTACGATTTTTGAAATGGTTTGTCTTTTATTGTAGGCATTTATGATTTTTGAATTAGTTTACCAGTTTTTGTAGGCATGTATGGTTTTTGAATTGGTTTGTGATTTTTTGTAGGCATGTATGATTTTTAAATTGGTTTGTCATTTTTTGTAGGCATGTATGATTTTTGAATTGGTTTGTCACTTTTTGTAGGCATGTATCATTTTCGAATTGGTTTGTCATTTTTTGTAGGCCATGTATGATTTTCGAATTGGTTTGTCATTTTTTAAAGGCATGTATGATTATTGAATTGGTTTATAATTTTTTGCAGGCATGTATACTTTTTGAATTGGTTTATAATTTTTTGTAGGCATATATCATTTTTAAATTGGTTTGTCATTTTTTGTAGGCATGTATGATTTTTGAATTGGTTTATAATTTTTTGCAGGCATGCATGATTTTTTAATTGGTTTGTCATTTTTTGTAGGCATATATGATTTTTGAACTGGTTTGTCATTTTTGTAGGCCATTTATGATTTTTTGAATTGGTTTGTCCACTTATTGGAGAGGCATGTATGATTTTTGAATTGGTTGTCATTTTTTGTAGGCATGTATGATTTCTGAGGTTTGTCAGTTTTTTGTAGGCATGTATGATTTTTAACTTGTTTGTCATTTTTTGTAGGCATGCATGATTGGTGTCGGTTTGGTTATTTTTTTGTAATGTAAGATTTTTGATTTGTTTTGTCATTTTTGTAGCATGTATGATTTTTGAATTGTTTCGATTTTTTGTAGGCATGTATGATTTTGATTTGGTTTGTCATTTTTTGTAGGCATGTATGTTTTAGAATTGTTTTTCATTTTTTGTAGGCCATATAAGATTTTTAATTGGTTTGTAATTTTTTGTAGGCATATATGATTTTTAATTGGTTTTCATTTTTGTAGCATGTATGATTTTTGAATTTGGTTTGTCATTTTTTGTAGCATGATAGTTAATTTCGAATTGGTTTGTCCATTTTTTGTAGCATGTATAATTCCTTAAATGGTTGTCATTTTTCTGTAGGCATGTATGATTTTTACATTGGTTTGTTATTTTTTAGTAGGCATGTATGATTTTGAATTGGTTTGTCATTTTATAGGCCTGTGTGATTTTGAAATTGGTTTGTCATTTTTTGTAGCATTGTATGATTTTGAATTGGTTTGTCACAACTTTTTTTGATAGCATGTATAATTTATGAATAGTTGTCATTTTTGGTAGAACATGTTGATTTGGAATTGGTTTGTCATTTTTTGTAGGCATATAGATTTTTAAATTGGTTTGTCCTTTTTGTGGCATTTATGATTTTTGAATTGGTTTGTCATTTTTTGTAGACATGTATGATTTTTGAATTTGATTGTTATTTTTTGTATGCATGTAGTTGATTTTGGAATTGTTTGTCATTTTGGATAGAATATTAATTGTCTATGTGTTGTGTCATTATTTGTAGGCATGTATGATTTTGAATTGGTTTTGTCATTTTTGTAGACATGTTTCTGATTTTTGAATTGGTTTTATAATTTTCTGTGGCATGTATGATTCTTGAATTGGTTTGTCATTTTTTTGTAGCATGTATGCAGTTTTGGAATTGTTTGTCTTTTTTGAGTGGCATGTTGATTTTGAATTGGTATTATCATTTTTGCAGGCACTGTATGATTTTGCAATTGGTTTTGTTCATTTTTTGTAGCATGTAATGATTTTTGAATGGATTTCCTCATTTTTTGTAGGCAAGTATGATTTTAAATTGGTTGTCAATTTTCTTTCATTATGATTTTTGAATTCGTTTTCCATTTTTTGTAGGCATGTATGATATTTGAATTTATATTGTATTTTTTTTGTATCGTGTATGATTTTGAATGGTTGTTTTTTTGTAGGCATGTATGATATTTGAATTGGTTGTCATTTTTTGTAGGACATGTCTGATTTTTGAATTGCGTTTATAATTTTTTGTGGTAGTCTTATTTGAATTGGTTTATCATTTTTGTAGGCATGTATGATTTTTGATTAGTTTGTCATTTTTTGTAGGCACTTGTATGATTTTTAAATTTATTGGTTATTTTTTGTAGGTTATATAATTTTGTTAAATTGGTTTTGTCATTTTTTGTAGGTATTATGATTTTTGAATTGGTTTCTCATTTTTGTAGGCATGTGTGATTTTTGAAATGGTTTCTCATTTTTTGTAGGCGTGTTTGATTTTTGAATTTTTTTTTTTTTTTTGTAGGCATGTATATTTTTGAATTGGTTGTCATTTTTTTGTAGACATGTATGATTTTTAAATTGGTTTGTATTTTGTAGACATGTATGATTTTTGAATTGGTTTATAATTTTTTGACAGGCATGTATGATATTTGAATTGGTTTGTCATTTTTTGTAGGCATGTATGATTCTTGAATTGGTTTGTCATTTTTTGTAGGCATGTGTGATATTTGAGTTGGTTTGTCATTTCTGTAGGCTTGATATTTGATTTTGGAATTGTTTGTTATTTTTGCAAAGCCCCCATTATAATTTTTTATTTCGCTTTTGTCATTTTTGTATACATATAAGATGTTGAAATGCGTTTGTCATTTTTTGTAGCATGTAGATTTTCGAATTGTTTCTCATTTTGTAGGCATGTATGATTTTTGAATTGGTTTGTCATTTTTGTAGGCATGTATAATTTTTTAATTGGTTTGTATTTTTTGTAAGCATTATGATTTTTGATTTGGTTTGTCATTTTTTGTAGGCATGTATGATTTTGAATTGGTTTGTCATTTTTTGTAGGCATGAATGATTTTTGATTTGGTTTGTCATTTTTTGTAGGCATGTATGATTTTAGAATTGGTTTTTCATTTTTTGTAGGCATATAAGATTTTTTAATTGGTTTGTCAATTTTTGTAGGCATATATGATTTTTGAATTGGTTTGTCATTTTTTGTAGCATGTATGATTTTTGAATTGGGTTGTCATTTTTTGTAGGATGATATAATTGTTCGAATTGGTTGTCATTTTTTGTAGGCATGAATGATTCTTAAACTGGTTGTCATTTTTTGTAGGCATGTATGATTTTTATATTGGTTTGTCATTTTTTATAGGCATGTATGATTTTTTAATGGTTTGTCATTTTTTTTAGACATGTTTGATTTTTGAATTGGCTATAATTTTTTTGTAGGTATGAGAATTTTTGAATTGGTTCATTTTTGTAGCCATGTATGATTTTGAATTGGTTTGTACATTTTTTGTAGGCATATATGATTTTTAATTGGTTTGCCTTTTATTTTTTTTTATTTTGATTTTTGAATTGGATTGTCATTTTTTGTAGACATGTATGATTTTGATTTGGTTTGTATATTTTGTAGGCATGTATTGATTTTTGAATTTGGGTTTGTCATTTTTTATAGGCAGTTATGATTTTTGAATTGCGTTTGTCATTATTATGTAGGGCATGCTATTTAGATATTTGAATTGGATTTGTCCATGTTTTTGTAGACATTGTCTGCATTCTTGAATTGGTTGATTAATTTTTTGTTGGCAGGTATGATTCTTGAATTGGTTTGTCATTTTTGTAGGCATGTAATTATTTTGTATGGTTGTTCATTTTATTATTGTAGCATGTATGATTTTTGAATTGGTTTTGACATTTTTTATAGGCCTGTATGATTTTTGAATTGGTTTGCCATTTTTTTGTAGGCATGTATTATTTTTGATTTAATTATTGTCATTTTTTGAAGACATGTATGATTTTTGAATTGGTTTTAGTCATTTTTTGTAGGCATGAATTATATATTTATTTGGCTTGTTATTTTTTGTAGGCATGTATGATTTATGAATTGGTTGTCATTTTTTGATGTCATGTATGATTTTTGAATTGGCTTGTCATTTTTGAAGGCATGTACGATTTTTGGAAATGGTTTGTCTTTCTATTGTAGGCATTTTAGAGATTTTTGAATTAGGTTACCAGTTTTTTTAAGCATGATGGTTTTTGAATTGTTTTGTCATTTTTTGTTAGCATGTATGATTTTTAAATTGGTTTGTCTTTTTTGGTAGTATATTTTTGAATTGGTTTGTCGTTTTGTTAGCATGTATGATTTTTAAAATGGTTTAAATAATTTGTTGTAGCATGTATGATTTTTGAATTGTTGTCATTTTTCGTTATGCAACCGTTTGAAATGATTGTCAATTTTAACTTTGGTATATTTTTGAAGGTTTTCAATTTTTTGTAGGCATGTAATGATTTTTGAATTGTTTGCTATTTTTGTAGCATGATGATTTTTGGAAATTTGGTTTTCATTTTTGTAAGCATGTATATTTTTGAATTGTTTGTCATTTTTTGAACATGTATGATTTTTGAATTATTTTCATTTTTTGTAGGCATGTATGATTTTGATTTTGTTTGTTATTTTTGTAGGCATGTATGATTTTTGAATTGGTTTGTCATTTTTTGAAGGCATGTATGATTTTTGAATTGGTTTGTCATTTTTTGTAGGCATGTACGATTTTTGAATTGGTTTGTCATTTATTGTAGGCATTTATGATTTTGAATTTAGTTTATTCATTAGTAAACATGTATTGTTTTAGAATTGGTTTGTCATTTTTGTAGGCATGTATGATTTTGAGTTGTTTGTCTTTATTTTCTGAATAAATCATTTTGATTTGGTTATTTATTTTGTTGGCATGTATGAATTTTTGTGAATTGTCTTGTCAAATTTTTTGATGCATGTATGAATTTTGAATTGCTTTGTAATTTTTTGTAGGCATGTACGATTTTTGAATTGGTTTGTCATTTATTGTAGGCATTTATGATTTTTGAATTAGTTTATCATTTTTTGTAGGCATGTATGATTTTTGAATCGGTTTGTCATTTTTTGTAGACATGTATGATTTTTTTAATTTTATTTTTATTTTTTGTATGCATGTATGATTTTTGAATTGGTTGGTCATTTTTTGATGGCATGGATGATTTTTGAATTGGTTTGTCATTTTTTGTAGACATGTTTGATTTTTGAATTGGTTTATAATTTTTTGTAGGTATGTATGATTTTTGAATTGGTTTGTCATTTTTTGTACCCATGTATGATTTTGGAATTGGTTTGTCATTTTTTGTAGGTATGTATGATTTTTAAATTGGTTTGTCCTTTTTTGTAGGGCATTTCATGATTAAAATTTGAATAGTTTTATTTTTGTAGAACTATTGATTGAATTGATTGTTATTTTTTTTTGGCATGTATGATTTTGAATTGGTTGTCATTTTTTTTAGGCATGTATGATTTTTGAATTGGTTGGTCATTTTTTGTATGTCTGCACTAGATATTTGAATTGTTTGTCATTTTTTGTAGGCATGTCTGATTTTTGATTCTTTATAATTTTTTGTTGGATGTTTTTGTCGTTGTTTGATCTTTTGTAGGCATGTATGATTTTTGTATTGGTTTGTCATTTTTTATAGGCATGTATGATTTTTGAATTGGTTTGACATTTTTTATAGGCCTGTATGATTTTTGAATTGGTGTCATTTTTTGTAGGCATGTAAGATTTTTATATTGGTTTGTCATTTTTTAGAAGGGCTGTATGATTTCTTGAATTGTTTGTCATTTTTGAGCATGTTATGATTTATTGATTTGGTTTGGTGGTTTTTTTTTTTTTGATAGACACCGCTGTATTTTGAATGGTTTGTCATTTTTTGATGCATGTATTGATTTTTGAATGGTTTGTAATTTTTATAGGCATGTACGATTTTTGAATTGGTTTTGTCATTATTGTAGGCATTTATGATTTTTGAATTAGATTTTGAATTAGTTATTATTTGTAGGGCCTCTACGATTTTGAATGTTTTCATTTTTGTAGGCATTAAGTGATGGAAAGAGCTTCAACAAGAGCGATGAACGAATTGTTAGATTTTTAATTGGTTTGGTTCATTTTTTTTAGGCATTTATGATTTTTGAATTGGTTTGTCATTTTTGTAGACATTGTCTGATTTTTGAATTGGTTTATTAATTTTTTGTTGGCATGTATGATTTTCTTTGAATTTGTTTGTCATTTTTTTGTAGGCAGTATGATTTTTGTATTGTTTGTTTGTCATTTTTTTTTGGCATGTATGATTTTTGAATTGGATTTTGACATTTTTTATAGGCCTGTATGATTTTTGAATTGTATTGTCAATTTTCTTTTAAAATTTTTGATTTTGAATTTGGTTTATCATTTTTTGAAGGCTGTATGATTTTTGAATTGGTTTGTCATTTTTTGGTAGGCATGATATATTTTTGATTTGCTTGTATTTTTTGTAGGCATGTATGATTTTTTGGAATTGGTTTTCATTTTTTGATGTCATGTATGATTTTTTTAAATTGTTGTAATTTTTGTAGGCAAGTTCGATATTGTATTATTTTATTTGTTTATTCATTTTAAGATATTTGTATTAGTTTATCAGTTTTTTGTAGGCATGTATGATTTTTGAATTGGTTTGTCATTTTCTGTAGGCATGTATGACTTTTGAAATGATTTGTCAATTTTGGCAGGCATGTATGATTTTTGAATGGGTTTGTCATTTTTTGTAGGCATGTATGATTTTTGAATTTTGATTTCGCTATTGTAGTAGGCATGCATGTATTTTGAATGGTTTGTCATTTTTTGTAGCATGTATGATTTTTGAATTGGTTGTCATTTTGAAGGCAGTATGATTTTGAATTAGTTTGCAACTACTTTTGGAAATTTTGCAACTCGGTTGTTATTTCTGTAGCATTGTTTTGTATGATTTTGAATGGTTTGTCATTTTTGATGGCATGTATGATTTTTGAATTGGTGGTAATTTTTTGTAGGGGCATTTACGATTTTGAATTGGTTGTCAATTTATTGCTTGCACTTTATATTTTGAATTAGTTAATCATTTTTTGTAGGCATGTATTGTTTTAGAATTGGTTTGTCATTTTTGTAGGCATGTATGATTTTTGAGTTGGTTTGTCGTTTTTTGCAGGCATGTATGATTTTTGATTTGGTTTGTTATTTTTTGTTGGCATGTATGATTTTTGAATTGGTTTGTCATTTTCAAACTTGTATGAATTTTGAATTGCTTTGTAATTTTTTGTAGGCAGCTACCGTTTTTGAATTGGTTTGTCATTTATTGTAGGCATTATGATTTTGTGTGAATTAGTTTACATTTTTTGTAGGCATGTATGATTTTTGAATCGGTTTGTCATTTTTTGTAGACATGTATGATTTTTTGAATTTGATTTTTATTTTTTGTATGCATGTATGATTTTTGAATTGGTTTGTCATTTTTTGATGGCATGTGTGATTTTTGAATTGGTTTGTCATTTTTTGTAGACATGTTTGATTTTTGAATTGGTTTATAATTTTTTGTGAGGTATGATTTTAAACTTGGTTTGTCATTTTTTGTACCCATGTTGTATGTTGAATTGGTTTGTCATTTTTTGTAGTATGTATGATTTTTAAATGGTTCTTGTCTTTTTTTAGCATTATGATTTTTTGAATAGTTTTTTAATTTGTGTTAGAAATTTTGCGTAGGCCATTTTGATGTTTATTTTTGTATGCATGTATGATTTTGGAATGTTTGTCATTTTTCTAACTCGGAAGTTTTGTTTCAAATTGTTGTCATTATTTGTAGCATGTATGATATTTGAATAGGTTTGTCATTTTTTGTAGACATGTCTGATTTTTGAATTGGTTTATAATTTTTTGTTGGCATGTATGAATCTTGAATTGGTTTGTCATTTTTTGTAGGCATGTATGATTTTTGTATTGGTTTGTCATTTTTTATAGGCATGTATGATTTTTGAATTGGTTTGACATTTTTTATAGGCTTGTATGATTTTTGAATTGGTGTCATTTTTTGTAGGCATGTAAGATTTTTATATTGGTTTGTCATTTTTTGTAGGCATGTATGATTTTTAAATTGGTTTGTCATTTTTTGTAGGCATGTATGATTTTTGAATTTGGTTGTTATTTTTTGGACGACGACCAAGTTGAAGTTGTGTCATTTTTGATGTCATGTATGATTTTTGAATTGGTTTGTAATTTTTTATTGGCATGTACGATTTTTGAATTGGTTTGTCATTTATTGTAGGCATTTATGATTTTTGAATTAGTTTTGAATTAGTTATTTTTTGTAGGCCTCTACGATTTTGAATTGGTTTGTCATTTTTTGTAGGCATGTATGATTTTTGAAATGGTTTGTCATAATTTTTTCTAGGCATGTATGATTTTTTAATTGGTTTGTCATTTTTTGTAGGCATTTATGATTTTTGAATTGGTTTGTCATTTTTTGTAGACATGTCTGATTTTTGAATTGGTTTATAATTTTTTGTTGGCATGTATGATTCTTGAATTGGTTTGTCATTTTTTGTAGGCATGTATGATTTTTGTATTGGTTTGTCAATTTTTATTACTATCTATATCCCTTGAATTGGATTTGACAAACAACCCCACATATTTTTTATAGGCCTGTATGATTTTTGAATTGTTTATAATTTTTTGACAGGCATGTATGATTTTTGAATTGTTGTCATTTTCCGTATTTTCTATAATTTTGAATTGGTTTTCATTTTTGGTTTCTCTCTCCATCACCTCTCTCCTCTCTTCATCAACCGTGTGCTATATATCGATTTTGAAATTGTTTGTGCGACCTGTCTTATATCTTCATAGTGTTATTTATCTCTGAACTACTGGTAGTGCCTCTCTTAATTCTTTTTGTATGCCTAATGTTACGCAGAACTAAGCTTTCACTTATCCTAATAGCCCACACCGTCGAGAGTTCCACATTGAGATTTATCATTTTTGTAGCATGTATGTTTTTGAATTGGTTTGTTATCTTTTTGTGTAGGCATGTATGATTTTAGAATTGGTTTGTCATTTTTTGTAGGCATGTATGATTTTTGAATTGGTTTGTCATTTTTTGAAGGCATGTATGATTTTTAAATTGGTTTATAACTTTTTGTAGGCATGTATGATTTTTGAATTGGTTTGTCATTTTCTGTGGCATTTATGACTTTTGAAATGATTTGTCAATTTTGGCAGGCTGCCTTTCTTATTGAATGGTTGTTCATTTTTTGTAGCATGTAGATTTTAATTTTGTTGCTGAGTGTTTTTGTAGGCATAGCATTGATTTTTGGACTATTGGGTTTGTCATTTTTTTAGCACGATTCTCAAGTTCTGAGATTGTTTTCATTTTTTGAAGCATGTGTTAGAATAAATAGTTGTCATTTTTTGGAGGCAGTATGATTTTTGATTTGGTTTGTTATTTTTTGTAGGCATATGTATGATTTTTGAATTGTTTGTCATTTTTTGGATAGTATGTATGATTTTTGATTGGTTGTAATTTTTTGTTTAGGCATGTTCGATTTTTGAAATTGGTTGTCATTATATTGTAGCATGTTTCCTTCTTCCTTTTACCAATCATTCTCCTAGGTATGTATTGTTTTAGAATTGGTTTGTCATTTGTCTAGGCATGCCACTTTTGAGTTGTTTGTCGTTTTTTCGGCATGTATGATTTCTGATTTGGTTTGTTATTTTTTGTTGGCATGTATGATTTTTGAATTGGTTTGTCATTTTTTGATAGTATGTATGATTTTTGAATTGGTTTGTAATTTTTTGTAGGCATGTTCGATTTTTGAATTGGTTTGTCATTTATTGTAGGCATTTATGATTTTTGAATTAGTTTATCATTTTTTGTAGGCATGTATTGTTTTAGAATTGGTTTGTCATTTTTGTAGGCATGTATGATTTTTGAGTTGGTTTGTCGTTTTTGGTGCATCTATGTATTTTAATTTGGTTTGTAATTTTTTTGTACGGCATGTACGATTTTAATTGTTGTCATTATTGTAGCATTTATGATTTTTGAATTAAGTTTTATCATTTTTACATGTATGATTTATGAATCGGTTGTCGATTTTTTGTAGACACGTGTATGATTTTTGAATTTGAATTTTATTTTGTTATGCATGTATATTTTTGAACTTCTCTCTGTTTTTTGTAGGCATGTATGATTTATGAATTGGTTTTTCATTTTTTTAGACATGTTTTGATTTTTGAATTGGTTTATAATTTTTTGCTAGGTATGTATGATTTTTGAATTGGTTTGTCATTTTTTTGTACCCATGTATGATTTTGGAATTGGTTTGTCATTTTTTGTAGGTATGTATGATTTTTAAATTGGTTTGTCCTTTTTTGTAGGCATTTATGATTTTTGAATAGGTTTTTAATTTTTTGTTAGAAGATGTATTTCAATTTCTTGAATTTGATGCTTAAGTTCTGTTACTTTTCTTGTATATTTTGGAATTGGGTTGTCATTTTTATGCATGTATGATTTTTGAATTGTTTGTCATTTATTGTAGGCATTTATGATATTTGAATTGGTTTGTCATTTTTGTTGGCATGTATCATTCAGTAATTGGGTTATTAATTTTTTGTTGCAGTAGGATTCTTGAACTTGGTTGTCATTTATTGGATGCATTTTTGACAGGGAATTAGCCGAGTCATTTTTTATAAACAATGTATGATTTTTGAATGGTTTTCTCCTTTTTTGTGAGCACGTATGACTTTTGAATTTGTGTCATTTTTTGTAGCATGTAAGATTTTTTCATATTGGTTTGTCATTTTTGAAGCATGTATGATTTTTGAATTGGTTGTCATTTTTGTAGGCATGTATATTTTGATTTGGTTTGTGTCATTTTTTGAAAGCATGTATGATTTTTGAATTGGTTTTCATTTTTGATGTCATGTATGATTTTTGAATTGGTTTGTAATTTTTGTATAGGCATGTACGATTTTTGAATTGGTTTGTCATTTTTGGAAGGATTTATGATTTTTGAATTAGTTTTGAATTTAGTTATTTTTTGTAGGCCTCTACGATTTTGATTGGTTTGTCATTTTTTGTAGGCATGTATGATTTTTGAAATGTTTGTAATATTTTTCTAGGCATGTATGATTTTTTAACTGGTTTGTCATTTTTTGTTAGCTTTATGATTTTGAATTGTTTTGTCATTTTTGTAGGCAGTATGATTTTTGAATTAGTTTGTCACTTTTTGTAGGCATGTATGATTTTCGAATTGGTTTGTCATTTTTTGTAGGCATGTATGATTTTCAAATTGGTTTGTCATCTTTTGTAGGCATGTATTTTGAATGGTTTGTCATTTTTTGTTGCAATGATAATTATTGAATGGTTTGCATATTTGTAGGGCATTTATGATTTTTGAATTGGTTTGTCCTTTTTTGAAGCATGATATATTGAATTGTTTGTCATTTTTTTGTAGGCATGTATGATTTTGATTTGGTTGTTATTTTTCTGTAGCATGCAGACAACTGTCGATTGGTTTTCATTTTTTATAGCATGTAATTTATCTATTGGTTTGTAATTTTTGCTAGGGATTGTATTTTGAATTGTTGTCATTTTTTGTAGCAGTATGATTTTGAATCTCTTCTG